>WNYA01001640.1:0-65242 GCA_019512145.1 Engystomops pustulosus
CACATAGTACACCCTGCACATAGTACATCCCCTGCACATATTACACACCCTGCACATAGCACACAGGACCCTGCACATAGTACACACTGCACATAGTACACACCCAGCACATAGTACACACTACGCATAGTACACACTGCACATAGTGCACTCCCTGCACATAGTACACCCTGCACATAGTACACACCCTGCACATAGTACACACTACACATAGTACACCCCCTGCACTCAGTATACCCCCTGCACATAGCACACAGGACCCTGCACATAGTACACAGGACCCTGCACATAGTACACACCCCCTGCACATAGTACACACTGCACATAGCACACCCCCTGCACATAGAACACCCTGCACATAGTACACCCCCTGCACATAGTACACACTGCAGATAGTACACACCCCCTGCACATAGTACACCCCTGCACATATTACACACTGCACATAGTACACCCCCTGCACATATTACACACTGCACATAGTACACACTGCACATAGTACACACCCTGCACATATCACACACTGCACATAGTACACCCTGCACATAGTACACACTGCACATAGTATACACTGCACATAGTACACACTGCACATAGTACACCCCCTGCACATAGTACACCCCCTGCACATAGTACACCCCCTGCACATAGTACACCCTGCACATAATACACACTACACATAGTACACACTACACATAGTACACACTACACATAGTACACCCCCTGCACTCAGTATACCCCCTGCACATAGCACACAGGACCTTGCACATAGTACACAGGACCCTGCACATAGTACACACCCCCTGCACATAGTACCACATAGTACACCCTGCACATAGTACATCCCCTGCACATATTACACACACATAGTACACACTACACATAGTACACCCCCTGCACTCAGTATACCCCCTGCACATAGCACACAGGACCCTGCACCTAGTACACAGGACCCTGCACCTAGTACACAGGACCCTGCACATAGTACACACCCCCTGCACATAGTACCACATAGTACACACTGCACATAGTACACCCCCTGCACATAGCACACAGGACCCTGCACATAGCACACAGGACCCTGCACATAGTACACACCCCCTGCACATAGTACACACTGCACATAGCACACCCCCTGCACATAGTACACACTGCACATAGTACACACTGCACATAATACGAGATGTGCGCCGCCATATACACCAGGTCATATTACTGTCTTGGGTAAGTTCTACCATCATAGGACCAATTCAATTATGGGCGTATCTGCTATTGATATATATACCGCACTCGGGCTGGTGGTGGCCTGGTGATTCATAATCTTATTGGTAGGCACTTGTTGGTCATACTATGCCCCGTTTTGGGCATTGTCAATACCTGTTACCATTTATTATGTGATTATCCTCATGTGCCTAGGTGTGATATCCCACTGTGGAATATACTGTCGCTGACTTTTGACCACCACCTCTTGTGTTGTTGTTGCTGTGGTTTTATCATGTTTTTAATATATTTTTGGATTGTCTATTTGTCGTATAATAAAAACTGAATTTATAATAATATGGCATTTGTCTATTGTTAGTGTTAAACTGAACTGATCCTATATACGGTTTTTTGGTATTCATCTCTTGATAGGTATAGGGATTACATTTGATTGTAGAGGGTATCTTTGTTGGTATTCAATGCTGTGTTTTAGTATGACACACACATGACAGCCACCACTCTTCCATGTGCACTTACATAGGCCAACTTCACCAAATAAGCGAAGCAGGAACGCACTCTTTTTACACTGACATCAGATGATTCCATAGATTACGACAGAACCTGTTCTGTTACATGCGGATACATGTAGAAACCCCCCTAAAGAATGCAGAGGGTGTCGGCAGTAATTCTGCATTGACGTCACTGATCATTTTGCCCTTCATTTCGTCCGTCAGTGTCCGCATTCAATCGGTCAATAATCCATCAGTATTGCTAAAGCCAAAAACAAAGAGGAATGGATCCAAAACAGAGATGACCAGTAAATGGGATACTTGCATGTCCTCTGTGTTCTGTATCCACTCCTGCTTTTGGCTATCAATCGTGAGGCTTTTCATTCCTACAGACAGATGAAATGAAGGGGAAAACCAAACATAGTGGCAAAGTCATAGAGCGGTGGAGGGTGAAAACAGCATTATGGAAATCACAGGGTGTTCCAGGAAGACAGCGGTCAGTTGGAAGCAACATGAGTAGGCCGCAGAGTGGTACAATGACAAATAATGGAGGTGGCGGAAACACAATGACAAATTAGCTCCTCCAGATGTTCCTGCTCCTCCTCTCCTGTCACCTGAGTGGAAAAACCACTGATTTCACCAGACTCTGCTTGTGCTCCAATGTCCTCCTCCTCCTCCTCCAGTACAGCCCCCACCGGACTCATGTGGCCATGAGATGTAGTCTCCACCTCTCCAGTGCCCTGACCAGACAGATTTTGCAGCATGAGTTCCAGGACATGAAGCAGTGGAATGACGTTATTCATCCTGCAGTCCTGGTGACTGACAAATAACGTGGCCTCTTCAAAAGGCCTGAGCAAACGGCAGGTGTCACGCATGAGCTGCCAGTGGCTGACATCAAAGTTACACAGGGGAGTACTTCTGTCCGCTTGCATCATTAAAAATCATTAATGGCTTTTCTCTGTTCATACAGGCGGTCTAACATATGGAGGCTGGAATTCCAACGGGTGGAAACATCGCATATCAGACTGTGTTGGGGTAGGCCGTTCTGCCGCTGCAACTCGAGGAGAGTGTGCTTGGCTTTGTAAGAAGGGCTGAAGTCCTGGCCATTTTAGAATGTCTTGGAAGAGGAAGAGTTCAGGAACCTGGTTCCGATTTTTAGTTGTCGCAGAGAAAGCCACACGTCGGGGCTCATTTACTAAGGGTCTGAATGCCGCACTTTCACAGGATTTCCCGAGAATCTCCGATTTGCGCCGAATTGCCCTGGGATTTTGGCGCACGTGATCAGATTGCAGCGCATTGGCGCTGGCTTTCATGCAACAGGAATCGGGGGGCGTGGCCATCGTACAACTCGGCGGATTCGGAAAAATCAGGCAACCCAGGTGTGGAACTGGTGACACCGCTGTGCCCTGCACATGTTGTATGATGGAGCAGCACTTGTGGAGGCTGAGGTGGCAGTGGAGAAGGAGGAGGCGGACATTGGTGCAGGAGCAGCAGTTTGACAATGTGGAGGAGAAAGCAGCATCTCCTGTTCAAGTTGTTGGTTGGTGTGGCTGGGCACGAAGCAGATTCACCCATTGGGCCGTAAAGGACATATACTGGCCCTGACCGTAGTTACAGATCCACATGTCTGCGCTGCCGTGCACCTTGGAAGAAACTGATAAGCTCAAGGACTGTTCCACCTTCTGTTGTACATATTGGTGAAGGGCTGGCACTGCCTTTTTGGAAAATAAGGCTTGGCTTGGAAAGCTCCACCTTGGTTCGGCACAAGCCATTAGTTCTCTGAAGGCTGCAGAGTCTACAACTTGGAAAGGGAGGGAATGCAGTACCAACAACTTTGACAAGAGCACGGTCAGCTTCTGCACCTTAGGATGGCTGGACGCATAGAGTTGTCTCTTTGTAATCGCCTCGCTCAACAACTGCTGGTGCCATGTGTAGCGAGGAGCAGGAGCATCTGACCGGGAGATGATGTCAAAGACAAACAGCTCCCTTCGGCAGAAGTGCTGAAGCCTTGACTGGCTGAAACGGCATGTGTGCCACAAGGTGCTGCTGCTGTTGCCTGATGGACCTCCACATTTGAGAGACATTTCTCCCAGGCAATTGGATGGTGACGCTGCATTTGTTGACGCAGGGCCATGGTGCCAAACTAAGCTCCCTGGCCACGCTTCACTTTCTGCCTGCAGATTCTATATTAAGACACACTTGTCTCCTCTGGTGTCTTAACAAGAAACTGCCACTCTGCCAAGGTGGTGATTTTACCGCCAAGACTGCACTGAGTGATTACTACCGCCGCTGCCTCACTGAGCCCCTGTGCCACTGCTTACTTGGACTCCAAGGGTGTTTGGCTCCCTTCCTCGCACTGCTGCCACCCTGCTGACTCATGGCCACAGTAGCGACTTTCTGCCTGTTCTGCTGCCTGACGCGCATGCTGACGCCCTCTTCTCCTGATTTGTGTTTCCCTGTCACTGCTATTCTCCTCAACGGTCTCAGTATGCACAGCCTGACTGCTTGCAAGTGCAACATAACCTCCTGTGTCACTCTCCACATCTCTACTTTCCCGTCTACTGCACAAAGCATTAGATGTCTGCCCCTACTGCAAAGCAGCTGCTGTCTGTCCTCGCTGTATAGTGTTGCTGAGCCCTGACCAAGTAGTAGATCTCTGGCTGAGGGAAATGAACAGGACAGAGCCTGGTTGAGGACAGGCGAGGCCCGCTGACCTGCTCCTGGGCCATGCCAGCTAAGGGTTGTATCTGATGAACCCAAGGACTCTTTGCTGGGGTTGTCAGATGTCATTTGGGACGAAGTAGATGATCTAGTCAACCAATCTAGAACCTTTGCGTTGTTGATCCACACACTGCCGCTAGATGACACAGGCAGTTCTGGCCTCACAGAGTCACCCCTGCCGCAATGTGCTCTTACTGCAATGGGACCTCTGCCTGCTCCACCTGCCAACTTTCTGTCTGACATATTGGTTAATCAACTATGTGGATTTGTTCCGGATTTCTTGATATCTACTTTAGCAACAAAAAAGATTTGGGGAATACAGAACCCCAAAAACTGACTGGACTCACTCCAGCAACTATGTTGATTTCCTAGAGTTCTCTGCCTCATGTAACAAGTTGTGCTCGCAGCCATTTTGCTAAAAAGGGGAAAAAAGACAGAAAAAAAAGTTCCCACGAATCACAAAAAACTTTGTATTTGCGCAGAATCAAAGTTTTCCTGAAATTGTAAACAAATTCAACTTTGTTTAGAATTGATTCGCCCATCTCTAGTCATAACCTCCTCATTACTGCAGCCAGTACTCTGCAAAATGTTGTAGAACAGTATTGCGTTGAGTGGTCACTCATGCATTAACCCTTAGAGCGCGTTCACACATTCTTTTTTTTTCTGATGGAGTTTTTGAGTTCCCGACCTGCAGTGGAGTGAAAAAAAGAGTGGGAACAGCAAAGACAAAGATATGTTCTCACTCATTATCATGTATTCCAAATGTAGGATTGACCTTCCCATGATGTTCCCAGGCTTGGCCTTGTCTCATGTTTGCTTTATGGGTAGGTCACCCACTCACTTAGTGACACAAATAATGAAGGAATTGTTTTGACATTAGGTAACAAGGCATACTATTGTGAAGAACACCGTTCTGCACTCGTGTCTTCGGATAAGGTAGCAGATGTATGGAAACATCTGCAATGTGTTCTTCAGTGAAGAAGGTGTTCTTCACAATAGTATGTGAAGAACAATATGTGTGAAGAACACATTGCAGATGTGTAACACGGGTCATTCTCCTTTTTGAAGTTCCATGAATATTCCATTGAATAAAAAAACGAAGAAACAGGACTGACTTCCTTATTTCTCAATAAAATGACAGATTTTATTGGTCCCCTTGGGGGACAAAATATACAACATTGTACATGTTAAAATGATGGAAGGTGAAGTTCTTGACAACAGACCCAAAAGTTACCACCAATATACTTTTAAGAAGAATTCAGTCCGGTCTAAACTTTAATCACGAATGCTCAGAAAACACGCTTGGCGTGCTGTGCTACAACTACTAAAAAACCACTGGGTGTCATACCCCTCCATCTTATCTGAATTTACCTCATTTGGCCTTAGCAATATCAAAGTTAACCTCTACAAGTCAGAGGTCTTTAATGTTACTCTCCCTGAATCTTCTAGATCTTACCATAGGGATCTTCTTCACTAGTCTCCATTCCGCTTTCTGGAGGGTCTTCCAGAGCCGGATTAGTTATACTCCCTTATCCCGATTTAAATCTGCTGGGGGTTGGGTCTCCCGGATCCCAAACTATACTATTTGGTGGCTGGGCTCATGCATCTGATTGACTGGCATTACCATACCGCATCTAAGCAGTAGAAACAGAGCTTTCCCATCCTTACCTTTGCACTACAACCTAGTGTCAGCGTACCCAACGTGTTTGTTCACTCCCTCTAATCCCCATACTTCTTCCATGAGTGGGACAAATTGGCTTTTTGAAACTGGACATAGGGGGACCCTTACCTCCTTGTTTAACAATCCAGCTTTTCCTCTGGGAATGGGAAGTAGTAAGTTTCTATGTTGGGAGGTGGCGGCAGGTGGCAAGCAGAACTTCCTTGCCCCCTTGGGATTCCCTGCGAGCCTCCAAAGCTTCATGATGTATCCACCGCGGCAGCGAGGGGCGGCCCTTTATCATACGCCGGTGCACGAGCACTGGTGCATGAGGAGTCACCCCCATTGGCTACTGGTCACCAAACAACATTTAAGGCGCATGTTTGTATGCAAGTTTAATACAACAAGAAACAATTCGTGCTTGTAATTTATGACATTTATCATCCCCTTTCCTTAGAACACATATAAAAATTAAAAAAACTGTAAAAATCATAAACATGTTAGGTCCCGAAATGCCTGTTTGAAAGAATCCATCCATGATTGGTTGAATAAAAAAGATCAAACAGTCATATACGTTCCAAATTGATACAAATTATTACGCCTTACACAGATCCAAATGACCAAAGTGTGAAAAAGTTATTGGCCTCAGAATTTGGCAAAATGGGAATTTTTTCTGTACAATAGATTTAATTTTTTTATCTACTAAAACCTAATAAAACCTATATAACTTTGGTCTCCCTGTTATCATACTGACCCAAAGAATAAAGTGGAAGTGTCATTTGGATCACAGTGTGAAAGCTGTAAAAGCAGAAGCAACAAGAAAACGCCACAAATGTTTTTTCGTCAATTTCACTGCAATTTTTTTCCAGCTTTTCAGTACATGTTATGGAATATTAAATGGCGCCATTAAAAACTACAATTTGTCCCGCAGGCAACAAGCCCTAACACATCTCTGTAAATGTAAAAAATAAAGTGATAATAAGTGACCCTGGATGTAGAGGCCCTGTACACAATGATAGAACATAAGGTAGGACTGGAGTCCAGCATGTTTTGTTGTCGTGCACTCGTAGACACGATTAATTTGTATTAGATCTATTGTTAGTGACTAGACATCAGAATTATTTCACATTTGATCGCACATTCTACACACAGGTTTCGGGTACAGCTATGGGGCAGGCTGTGCACCCTCATGGGTGGGAGGAAAAAGTGGTATATCGTTCCGACACATTTAGAAAGTCTGTAGCGGGTCGGTATCACTACATCGACGATGTGTTGTTACTTTGGACTGGAACTTCTGATGAATGCGTCAAGTTCATTGTGAGATTAAATTCCAATCCATGGCACATACGCTTCTCCACCAATTCCGTGGATTTTATGAGGTTACTGGAGCTACTACCACCTTATATCACAAAGACACAACCACTAATAACCTTCTTCATTTTTCTAGCTTCCACCCCCACCATCAAAAACTTGGAATTCCTGTTGGCCAACTCTAAGAATTAAATGTAATTGTAGTACGGAAATTTAATTTAGGCTACAGGCCAAGGATCTCACGAGTTGCCTCAAAGATCGTGGCTGTCCATGTCAGTCTATTTTGAACGCCTATATCCAGGCAGATACAGAACAGCTCACAAAAGGATTTATTAACATCGAAAACTCATGTTTTTAATGAAAAACCTTGTTTGATAACTGCATTCAACAACCAGTGGGACAATATCCAAAAGATTTTAGAGAAAAGTTGGGGTATCCTATCAACAAGAAACCCCCAACTAACAGCTAGAAGGACGAAAAACCTTCCGGATATTCTAACAACCAGTCATTTCCAACGACCAACTACCACATGGGGGGGGGGGGCATACGTCTACAGGGATCATTCCTGCGTGGAGAATACACTGTTTGCCCACGTATAACACCAATTGTTTCGCGGACGCAGTCGGCCATGGAGCCAGTCGGACATGATAATTAAGCACTACATTAATTGTAAATCCCAAGCTGTTGTTTACGCCTTACTTTGCTCTTGCCCCAAGGTCAAACATCTCAAGAAAACGCTTCCAGCAACACTTGTCCAACGTGAACAATGCAGCCACAGACTACAAAAAGATAAAACCCTCTCCTCTGTGACTCCAGAACTATTACAGAGGGAGTCCAGGTGCATTTATACACTAGATTGTGTCTCTCCGAAGGGTCTGAACGAGGAACTAACATTTACTGGCTTTTATAAGAGATGAGCAACTTTTCCACTCCTACACATCATTGGTACAGCAGCCGTAGACTTATATAACACTTTTTTATTCCTTTTTTTATATACCCACATTTGTATCACTATGGTCCCCATAATACTGTATATACTCGAGTATAAGCCGATCCAAGTATAAGCCGAGGCCCCTAATTTTACCATAAAACCTGGGAAAACCTATTGACTCGAGTATAAGCCGAGGGTGGGAAATCCATTGGTCACAGCCTCCCCAGTATATAGCCTGCCAGACCCTGGCCATAGTATATAGCCAGCACCTGCCACCCAGTATATAGCCTGCCAGCCCATATCCCCCAGTATATAGCCAGCCCCCTGACCCAATATATAGCCAGCCCAATGCCCCAGTATATAGCCATCCCATATCCCCCAGTATATAGCCAGCCCCATGACCCAGTATATAGCCAGCCCAATGCCCCAGTATATATCCAGCCCATATCCCCCAGTATATAGCCAGCCCCATGCCCCCGTATATAGCCAGCCCAATGCCCCAGTATATAGCCAGCCCATATCCCCCAGTATATAGACAGCCCCATGACCCAGTATATAGCCAGCCCCATGCCCCCGTATATAGCCAGCCAATCCCCAGTATGATAAGCCAGCCCATAAGTCCCCCAGTATATAGCCACCCTCTGCCCCAATATATAAGCAAGCCCAATGCCCCGTAATTAGCTAGCCCATATCCCCACGATAAGCCACCCCCTGCCCCAGTATGATAGTCAGCGCCATATCCCCAGTATAGCCATGCCCAATGCCCCAGTATATAGCCAGCCCAATATCCCCCCGTATATATCAGCCCTGCCTCCGTAAAGCCAGCAGCAGGAAGCCAGAAAGGTAGTTTTGATATATCATTTGTTATCAAGTATAAGCGAGTTTGGTTTTCAGCACATTTTTTTTTCTGAAAAATAGGCCTTACACTTGAAGTAATATATGGTATGTTATTTTTAATGTTCCCCTAGAACTCACCCGAAGGTTTTGTATATTTGGTTCCTAAACATGTTGTTCACCATTCACAGGCACTTTATTTTTACAATAGCAATTACACAGTACCAACCGGTACAGACATTGGCGTGTGACGGTGGGATGAATCTCCATTGTAATCGAAGCCAAGTCCATGACCTCAGAGAGCGGCCCTGCCCCAGGCCTTCCTCCTGCCATGCACCCAGGAATACATGCAGGACGTTTTGTAGGATTTTCGCATCTTGCTGTTAGGAAACGCGGTCTCTAGGATTCTCAGTATATATTGAAATGCTTTTTGATGCATGTTTTCATATTTACTAGCATTTAGCTGGATTGTTGTATAACAGGCACAGGTTCTCACTATTAAGAGGGGTCTCCGCTTCTGTGGTGCGTGCCGGGTGTCCCCGTGCACTATGTTCACCTATTCCGTTTGTTTCTATATCTGATGTTTGTTTTGTTCATTTCCTCATATATTTTTTAGAACCTACATAAGTAAGGAGAAAATAAAAAGAATATCGTAGAAACTACAATTGTCAGGATCAGAGGGTATCGGATCCTCTGTAATCACGAGATGATGCTTGTACCGACACCGGCGAGCGGAGGTCTAAGTACGTAACCCTGGTACTCAACCATAGCCGCCGCCAAACGCAGGTTGGATGGCGGTCGTGATACCGCAGGCCTTCCACAACGTGAATTGGGCGTGGCAGCCAACGGTTTAGTGTCAGATATCTAAGGCAAACTGGTGGTCCAGGGACAGCAGGGAGGGGTCACAGGCAGCACGGATCAGAGTCGGGCGATGTAGCAGTAGACCAGGACAGTAGCAAGCATACGATTAGCAAGTGTGAGTAGATAGGCAGTCAGTAACACTCTACTCTCCTCTTCGCGCGGATGCCCCATAAGAATGAGTCAGGGATCGAGGGAGCACAGGAATGCGAAGAGGTGGGGAAGGTAGACCAAGGGAGTTAGGGCAGCAAACGGATCAGAGTCGGGGACGTAGCAGCAATCCAGCAGGGTCAGGACTGGCACACAGGATCAAGTCGGGACGTAGTCAGTAGGTCAGACAGGCCGCAGCACGGATCATAGTCAGGGGTTTAGCAATAGGTCAGAAGGCAGCACAGGACATAGCACAGGATGTAAATGGTGCAGGACGCACCGGAATCAGAGTCGGGAATGTAACAATAGGTCAGACAGGCAGCACAGGATCATAGTCGGGAATGTAGATCAGGCAGGACATGCGCCAGATCAGAGTCGGGAGTAGCATAGGTCCGACAGGCAGCACAAGATCAGAGTCGGGATGTAGCAGGGAATCAGGACAGACAGCACAGGATCAAGTCAGGGATGTAGCAATGGTCAGGACAGGCAGCACAGGATCAAGTCGGATGTGCAGGAGATCAGGACACGGTCAGATCAGAGTCAAGGGATGTAGCCGAGGTCGGGACAGCAGCACAGGATCAGAGTCGGGATGTAGCAATAGGTCAGAGCAGCCACAGGATCAGAGTCGGGATTGTAGCCAGGAGTCAGGACAGGCAGGTCAGGATCAGAGTCAGGGATGTAGCAATAGGTCGGGACAGGCAGCACAGGATCAAGGTCGGGGAATGTCAGCATGAGTCAGACAGGCAGGTCAGGATCAGAAGTCAGGGATGTAGCATGAAATCAGGACAGGCAGCACATGATCAGCAAGTCGTATGTAGCAATAGGTCAGGACATGCAGCCACAGGATCAGAGTCGGGATGTAGCAGGAGATCAGGACAGACAGCACAGGATCAGAGTCAGGGATGTAGCAATAGGTCATGACAGGCAGCACAGGATCAGAGTCAGGGATGTAGCAGAGATCAGGACAGGCAGGTCAGGATCAGAGTCAGGGATGTAGCAATAGTCAGGACAGGCAGCACAGGACAGAGTCGGGGATGTAGCAGGAGATCAGGACAGGCAGCACGGGATCAGAGTTCCAGGCATTAGTCAATAGTTCGGCAGGCACAGGATCAGGTCGGGAGCAAACCGATCAAGCCGGAGAAAGATCAGAGCGGATTAGGCTAGAGAGGCATGACACAGGTATGACCAGAGTCGGGGAGTAGCACTAGGCAGGACTAGCAAGGCAGGTCAGGAATCAGAGTCCGGGATGCAGCAGAGATCAGTCGGGACAGGCAGGTCATCAGAGTCGGGATGAGGAATCAGCGGTAATGAGTGTTCGGTAGACAGTCAGCACGATAAGTCGGGGTGTATCAGGAGTCAGACAGACAAGCACAGTATCGAGTCAGGATGTAGCAATAGGTCAGGACCGGCCGCAGCAGTATCAAGATCGGGGATGTAGTCAGGAGAATCAGGACATGCAGGTCAGGATCAGATCAGGGATGTATGCATCAGTCGGGACAAGGCAGGCCAGGATCAGGTCCAGGGATGTTAGCAACAGGATCAGACGGACAGGGATGACAGTCAGCCGGTACGGATCAGAGTCGGGATGTATCACTAGGATCAGGACAGGCAGATCAGATCATAGTCCCGGGGATTAGCAGAATCGAACGGACAGGCAGTCAGGGATCAGAGTCGGGGATGTAGCAATAGGTCGGGACAGGCAGGTCAGGAACAGAGTCGGGGATGTAGCAATAGGTCAGGACAGACAGCACAGGATCGGAATCGGGACCTAGCAATACGTCAGGAAAGGCAGCACAGGATCAGAGTCAGGAATGGAATCAAGGTCACATCGGGAAATCAGAATAATCTCAGAGGGTTTGGAATACAGCTTTCTCTTAGACATAGAAGCACAAAGATCCGGCAGGGGTCACAGGAAGAGGTTGAGCATTTATAGGTTGTGAGATGGGCAGCACCAATTAGCGGTGCACTGGCCCTTTAAATTTCAGACCGGTAGGAGCCCTAGGAGGTGGGGACGTGCACGCTGAAGCAAGGAGACAGTCGCTGGAGCGCGGCCAGGTGAGTGGGGCTGCCGGCGAGAGGGAACACACGGAAACACATGGGTGCGTCTGCGACCCGAAACATGGGTCACAGGAACACCCGTGACAGCAAGGTGTGGACAGACAGTTAAAAGTAAAAGAAAGAGGAACAGGGAAAGCGCAAGTAAGAAAGAGAAAAGGGATAGAAGAGAGAAGAAAGAAGAAGGGAAAGGAAGAGGAAGGGAGAGGAAAAGGAGAAGAAAAACTTTTTACACCAACTAACGTATGGTGCCGTACCTGAAATCTAGTATATTGGAGATCGTCTGTCTTAGGGTATGACATGAATAGCGATATGTATTATTGTATTACTCATATTCTCGCATTGGTCCTTTTTCATGTTGTCTTTTCACTTTAATGGATATAATAACATAGTGTCCTTTGTTTTACTTCCACAAATGCACCTTGTGAAGGATCCCGTGACGTTCCGGACCCCCGGACACAAGGTCACTTAGTCATCCTTTTACAGACACTCCCAGAACGCACGGGTTCTGAGAAGCGCAGGAAGTGATTTAAGGTTGTCCACACAACTTCCGGTTATGGCAAAACAATATCCACTGGTTAGGAAGGAGAGCTCAATTGTTGGCTCTGAGACGGAGGACTGGGAGTCCGTCCTGTGTGTGCGCATGAGCTCCAAACTTCTAGTCCATTTTAAGTAATGAAGCAAATCCATTGCACAACATACGAATCGGACAGCGCAGCACATTCAGTGAAAGGTTTCTGCAGATTAAATGTAGAACAAAAAAAATTCTTTTATACCCTGGTAAATGGGTCGGTTAACCTGGGCAAGTGACTGAGGTTATCCTAACCAGGCATAGACTCTTATCATTCTCTTATCCTGCGGTTTTTTACTTTTTTTTTTTTTTTTTAACCCTGGTAGGTGCTTTGTTTGCATTGTATCATGTGCATGTTATTATCCCTTATTGTTTGTATATGTATAACTGTGATTATGGATGGAGGTGTTGCTGTTGTGACAAAATCAATTTCCCCTATGGGGACTATAAAGTATTCTATTCTATTCTAAATCACAGCCCTGAATGGCTATAAGATCCCTTTTACTAGCCAAAGTGAAACAGAACCTTATCAACCCAATTAAGCTGCCACCAGTTCTCCTTTAATATAAGCCCGATCCTTAAACGGATTATATAGGGGGAGGAACCAACCCGGTAGCATGTATATAACCGAAACACAGACGTGGGGTACACACTATATATTTATATATATACAGTTAAACAGCATGAAATTACACATGTTGAACTACAGGTATCAGCAATCCTTATGTTAGTCCTCTTGTGTGTGGGCCTAATGGAACCTTATAGTCCACAGATTTTCTCTCTGCACTTAATGGTAAATGGTTTCCCAGACAAAAGCATCAGGGGTTTTCTGATTACGTTACGTGCAGACACACCTCTGCCCACCCCCAGAAGGGCTCATAGAACCCTCCGACCTGGTATCATGTCCAGGACCTTGGAGAATTCATAGCTTCTCAAGGGCAGGTTGTTGGGTCAGGGTTCTGGTATCATTGTAACCGGGTGAATCCCTGGATCGCATTGATATCAAACCTGATTTGCTATGGTTCTATCCAGAGATATTGATATCTCTGGACCCAATGGTGCTAAAGCCTTGGGAATTGGGGCACTGTGCTGCCCTGACGATAACAAATCCAAAAAGGTAGTTCCCCTCGGGCTGAGATGAATCATAACTTCATAACCAACATATTGATCCGAAAGTTTTATGACTCATTGGGGGTCATTTACTTAGGATTGCGGATTGCGTTTTTCCGACGGGTTACCCAAATATTTCTGATTTGCAACGATTTTCCTTGAATTGCCCCGGGATTTTGGCGCACGTGATCGTATTGGGTCGCATCGGTGCCGGGTTGCATGCAACAAAAATTGGGGGGCATGGCCGCAAGAAAAGCAGATGGATTCAGAAAAAACGCCGTAATAAAAAAAAAAGTGTTGCTTGACACGTGCTTACCTGCACCCAGCGTAGGACGGTGAACTTCAGTGCACTCGACGGACTTCAGCGCAGCAGTGCCACTTGGTGGACATCGGGGGAACTACCTACCGTAGTGAATCACCAGAAGACCCGAATCCTCCGCAGAGAAATCGCCGCTGGATCGCGACAGGATCAGGTACGTAAATCTGCCCCAATGTTTTCTGTTTAAAAATTGGAGGGAATCCTCTGAGAGTCGATGCGGCTGGGGAAATGCTTTGAAGCTCTACCACCAGCAGTGATAGTTAACACCTTAGGTAGCTCCGTTAGGCTAATGAAGCTGCGGCTGGGGGAAGTAAGGGATATGGGTGGGGCAATATCCGGCATGTGGATCTCACACCTATTAATGCCACTAGTAATAGCACATAATGTCATTCTTTCACGTAGGGCTTCCTCTCTCCGGCTAGATACAGACATATTCTTACCATTGAGTTCTGTGGAGATTCCTCATTTCAGCAAATAGATCTGTATTCTATTATTTTTGTTTTTTGATATTTAATTTGAAGAGCGTCCGTACTCACGAAGATGGATTTATTCCACAAATTCGTCTGTTTTATTACATGTAATAATTCAGTAGTGCGATTCAGTAATTTATGCCTTGGGCTTATTTACCTTCCGCCGTTTTAACGCGCACCATGCGCTCCATTGGTATCTGTCTTTCCATCGAGTAATGCATTTCCGTTTTATTTATTTTTGGTCGCTATGATATGCATTATGCGTTCCATTGATATGCGCCTCCTTTACCTAGTGATGCATTTCCGGTCTTCCACTGCTTTGACACATCACTGATAATGCCACACTGCCGGCTACTGCAGCCATAGCGCATACATCCCCATTATCACCGGCATTGCACACCAGGCACGAGTATAAAAGGAACCCCTCTTTAGGTCTAATATTACCCCTGATGAGGCCCATTGGATAGGCGATACGCGTCGGGTGTTCCTCTGACATGGACACATACTGCTAAATGTACTGCTTATTTAGCAATTACTTAATACCTGGGGATATAGGGGCTCAATTACTAAGGGTCGCGCTGCACACTTTCGTCAGACTGTGCACATTTTTTGGGGATTACATGACTTGGACAGGTATTCAAGAAGTGTCTGCACTGGGATATTGGTGCACAAGACCCATTTGTGGCGGAGCTTGGCTGCTATCATGCAACACAAATTGGGGGGCGTGCCATCGGATGATCAGACTGATTTGGAATGAACACAGGATTTAAGTTTGAAATTGTGACGCAAGCGCAATCGCTTACATGCACCAGGAAGAATAGGGTAAACTCCGGCGGACCTGAGCGGGGAGTGACACATGCAGGATATCGGGCGTACGATCTTAGTGACTCCCCGCACAGCACATTATACACTTACATCCCACTACATAATGCACACCTGAAGACGACGGTTGACTCCGGGACCTGAGGGTGGCCGAAGTTGACCCACATGCGGAAGTCGGATGCGCACCGATCTTAGTACTCCCCGCACGCGCATTGTACCAACGGACCATGCACTTACAGCACCAGGAAGATAAGAAGGTAACTCCGGGGGACCCTGAGCGGGGAAAAAGACACAGCAGGAATTGGACGATAGCAGATCTTTAGTAAACTCCCGCAAGCAACATTATACCACGGACAAATGCAACTTACCTGCCAACGGACAGAAGAACGGTGAAACCACGGACCTGAAGTGGGGAAGAGCGACACATGCCAGATGAGGGATTATCGGGCGCAGGATCCTTAGTGAATCCCCGCACATGCGCATTTAATGACATTGCATTTACATGCACCAGGAAGGACGCCGTGGTTGCAGCTTTATAAACATTCATTGTCCTGTGACAACATGTGGGATGTGGAGCTGCTGTGAGTGGTGTGACGAGGGCTTCACTCCTTGGGCAGGTCTGCGGTTTGTATAGGAATGATACACGTGTTTGCTATTAGCCTTTAATTTGCGAGCTTTTGGTTCCAGCAATTGTGACACTTTAGCTAAAAAATCTCTAAAAACCACGGCTGCGCGATATTAAATGCCATGCAGAAAACTCTTCAGCCGAGATGATACATTAGTTACAGAAAACTGTGATACAGGACCCCAACGACGGACATGAAAGTCACATTGATGTCTATGGGATTTTTTACTGATTTGTTAAACCTCCATTCTGTCCTTTTTTTCTTAACACAGGTAAAGAATAGAGATTTAAAGGTAGTGAAAACTTACCCTAATAGCATCTGTAATCAGAGGTCCCTGTGGTCATCCCTAATATGGTGTCTACTCTCTTCGCTTTATAACTTGTAACAAGGGGCTGCAGTGTGGATCTTTGTCCAGTAGGTGGCACCAGGGTACAGAAGAGGAGATTCTGGAAGGAGCAGGAAAAGGAAGTGATTGAGGGTGAGAGGTCAGAGGAGCTGAGAAGAGGCAGAAGTGGTGGTGTGCCTGTGTGCTCCTGGCTAAGATATAAGCCCCTACTTAGTACCAAGGAGAGAAAGTACTGTGCCCAGAACTCTGGTGGTGAGCACCAGAAAAGGACTGTATGCAGGTGAGGTCTTAAGACGGCGTGGACGGAGAGGGAGTCTCCCGTCCCGCAGGCGTGCGGCTGAAGAAAGACCCCCATTCCTGCAGTGAGGCTAAAGGAAACCCATCTGCATTATTATCTGCATTACATGGACATTTTCTGTATTTATTACTAGTTCAGTAGAGTTTATTGTTATATTCAGTACGTTGTGTGTCATCTCCCCTGTGACATTACACACTATCACTTCTATATGTAACCTGCAGTATATGAGGATCAGCAGCAAACCAAAGCGTTACACATCCATATACATATAATGTAAGGCTACTTACCTCCTGTGTGTGTCTCCAGGTTATAGACTGGGGATTTATGTAAAGCTTCTGACCACTGGCCGCCCATGGGGTAAAATTTCCTACTTCCCCGTCCCCTGTGGCCTCATCTACAAACATCTTATTCATGATCTTATATGGATGTAGAGCTTCCCCCTGGTCAGTAAAGTAATATGAAGGAGACATTGGGTCCCGGGAATTCTTCATCCTCTGTATGTAGCGCTGTAACTTCCCTGTGTATTGTACAAGTCCAGTTATTGGGTTTTCTTTATATTTGTCTTTTATATGTAAGAACATTTCATGTAGAGACTTTGCCAGGATTTCTACTGCCTCATACAATCGTGGGGTCACCCCGGAGGAGAGGAGGGTTCTCAGATTTGGGGAACTATATGTATAGCGGACCATAGCTACAGTTGCGTTTCTGTAGAATGAAAAAAAGTGATTATATTTTTTGTTTTTTGCTATAAAATCTATTATTTCCCAGTAGTAATCATGATCAAATATTTTAGGTAATTTCCCATAATTTTTCACAAAATCTTCCTCTGCTACAAAAGGCTGTGATGAGAAGTCCACCGCTAGACTCACATTCAGGTTCATGTACGCAAACTCCATAAGGACAGAACTGGAGACCCAGGATGGGGGAAGGACGAGGGTTTTGTTCACTAATACAAGTTTTTGTTTGTCTAGTAAACGTATTCCCTTATTAGACATGGTCCCACACATTATAATGACACCGACTTGTGAATTGCTAATAACATGTGAAATCTCATCTGTATATTTAGACATATATTTACAATTCTCCTCTGTCATTGTTATGGTGAAGGCGGCACAGATCCCGTTCTCTCTCATGTACTTTGTCAGTATCTACAGTTCTCTCTCTCCGTTATCATCATCTGATACTAAAATCCCGACCCAGGTCCAGCCAAAATACTTCAACAGCTCAATGATCACCATATTGTGGGTGTGGCTACTTTGGACTGTTCGTAAGAAGTGTGAATAGAGGAGTCTATCAGATAACGAGGGGTCGCTGGCTCCATAGCTGATCTACAAGACACAAAACAACAATCATTCTGGACAGATTTATGTCTGATATAAACCAAATTTCAAAAACGTTTTACCCCGGGGAAATTGTGAATAAATATTAAAATAAGTGTTTACACATTGGTGAACTATAGGGCGATAGGTCTTTAGAAAGTGTCTGGCAGAGTTTATTGCAGTGGGGAGTAGTACGAGCGCTGATAGGATTTGTACCTGGAGCCCAAAAACACATCATTATTCAGAATCTGGGTCATTGTGCAAGAAAACATGGAAAGCTGCTTGATCGATTGCTAAAGCAGCCAATCAAGCAGCTTCCAGCCCCTAAGTAACCATAGCTATGTCCTCTGTAGATATGGCTGTGATTGGCTATGCTTAACAAGTAACACTGCAGCATAAGAGCAAGGTCACACGTCCAGACAGCATTACACACAGTTAGGGAGAGCTTTCAACCTGTCATAAGGTCAGTCAGCTTATGATTGCCAAGGCACAGCCCTGAGATGAAGCGAGGGAACATGAGTGAGGCTGGAGCCGGGCTCCAGTGGCACAGGGAGGCACACGGGTGCACCTGCCACCCGGGACATGGGTTGCAGGAGCACCCGTGACAGTAAACCCCCCTTTGGCATGCTCCAGGCCTGAAGGACTCTCTGGAGAAGACCATGGTCCAGGATGTTGTCTGTGGGCTCCCAAGACCTCTCCTACAGCCTGATCCCCTTCCAGTCGATGAGAAAGAATCACTTCCCTCTGTCCGACTTCATATCTTTTACCTTAAAGACATTGCTGGAATCAGTCTCATGAGCAGGAGGAGGTATTTGGCAGGAGAAGCATTTCAGTATGACAGGCTTTAGAAGGGAGACATGGTAGGAGTTCGGGATACGCATGGTGAGAGAAAAACAAAGCTTGTAAGCCACGGGATTAATGTGCTTCAGTACCAGGAATGGACCCAGGAAACGAGGACCGAGTTTGTAGCTGAGAATCTTCAGCCGAACATATCTGGACAGCCACACTTTATTACAAGGAGAGAAGCCCATGAAGCTGGAAGATGTGGAGAAAGAACAGGCTGGCAAGACGAGGAGATGACGGTAGACCAGGCAGAGGAATGAAATAGGACATCTTGGAGAACCATCAGATGACGGTATTACCGGAAGATGGCAAAAGGTCCGTAACAAAGTCCATGGCTATGTGACTCCAGGGGCGAATGGGTATAGGCAGTGGCAAGAGTAGAACTGCAATTTTGAGATGTAAAGACTTGTTACGGGCACAGGAAGTGCAGGAACTCATAAAATCTTGTACATCCTTGACCAGAGCTGGCCACCAGTGGGAACAAGATATGAGAGTGACTGATCTCTGCACCCTAGTGTGCTCAGCCACACGAGAGCAATGTCCTCAAGTGAGTATCCTCTTCCGAAGAGCAGGTCAGACATAGGTCTTGCACAGGAGCGACAATAAACAGACGTTCAGGAGGAACAATATGTCGAGGAGCTGGTTCTTCCCCAATTACATTGGAGGCATTGACATTCTTGGTTGTAACTGTATCAGTAAGTTAAAGTGAGAGAAGAAGATTGTTTTGGATTGAGATGCTGAGCGGTCTGGAGATATAGGAGATCCTTTTGATCTGTGTAGATAGAGACCAGATGACAAGCTCCTTCCAGAAGATAACCCCACTCTTTGAAGGCAAGTTTTATGGCCAGGAGCTCCCGATCACCTATAGAGTAGTTCATCTCTGCGGCTGAGGAGGTTTTTGAGAAGAAGCCACAAGAGAGAGTTTGACCTATGGGCCCTTTCTCCATGAGAACGGCTCCAGCACCAACCGTCAACCTCTAGTAAGGACAGTTTCTCTGCATCAGGCCAAGTGAGAACAGTAGCAGAGGCAAAGGCAGACTTCAGGTTGGAAAAAAGCTTCTTCAGCCACTGGAGGCCAGAGTTTAGCATTCTCTTGGTCAGCGCAACAATGGGAGACAAGAGGAAGGAAAATGCAGTATGAACTGCCGGTAATAATTAGCAAAGCCCAGGAATCTCTCGATAGCACAATGTCCTACTGGGTGCGGCCACTGAAGTACCGCAGGCTTCTTTGTGAGATCCATCTGTAGTCCCTTGTCAGAGATGATATATATGAGGAAAGAAAGACTCTTTGGTGGAACTGGCACTTTTCGAGTTTGGCATATAGGCAATTGGCCCATAGGCATCTGAGAACTTGTTGTACATGGGCCTGATGGGACTCAAGATCTGTAGAGAACACCAGGATGTCGTCCAGGTAAACCATGGCACAAGTATATAGCAAGTCTCTGAAAATGTAATTGACAAACTCTTGAAAAATGGCTGGTGCATTACAGAGTCCAAAGGGCATGACCACATACTCAAAGGGCCCATCACAAATATTCAAGGTGGTCTTCCATTCATCGACAGTTTCAGGCACTGACAGTGGGTATAATTAGTATCAAGTGAAGGAAAGTCTCTGGCGGGCACAGCCCCAACAAAACTGCCGATGGCCCAACACGTGGCTTGATTATCCAGAGGCAGGGGTAATCACGGCTGGACCTCCCAGTGGTGCTCAATCAAATATAAGTGAGAAGTTGTCTATACCAAGTATACCTGTGAGGACGAAACACGTGTCGGGGAGGTGCTGGGCAGCTCTCTTCTTATGCGCTGGTAACACTCTAAAATTGTAGGTATAACCACTTTACTTCTATTGTTGCGCTTTCATTACGTAATGTTGACTTATTCAGTACGGAATAGTCTCTAGGGTTTTTGCACTATGCACTTTATGTTGTGATATAACATCTTGCCTATTGTCTATTAACTATTTGTGCTGCCCAGCACCTGTTTTGGATGTTTGCCCTGTAACCACCTGTTATGTGATTGTTTTATTTTTAACGCATATCAATAAATTTCATATTTTAGTAACGCATGCTCATTTTGTTTTTTTCGTTTTGGTTATTTGCTTACTGAGCTTAGCATTTTGCATGCTGTCGGTGCCCTACTTGTACTGTGGCAACTTTGCTATAATTTATGGCACAAGCAGTCCATATTTTGCTTTAATTGTTTTTTCTTTATACCAAGTATCAGACAGAAGAAAGATGACGGCACTCACCGGTTCCAAAAACGTGGAAAGCGTCCTTTATTGGTGTGGAGGCATGTAGGGGGGGGGGAGGGTTTAACAGACAGGTACGGCAACGGGGCCGTTTCGTGCACTATGGCGCTTTCTCAAGCCGATGGCCACGCCCCTCCGCGTCACCGCTAAAATACACGTGACTGCGGGTGGGCGTGGCCATACCTAATGACAAGCAATGCATAACGCCACCTGTGAAAGTGAAGCCGCAGCAAGAATTCAGTAAAACACATCAGAATCTTTATGCAAATGCATACAGAAAAACAGGGTATGTGTGACAACCAGGTGATCATTAAAAACTACTCAGATAAGCGGGAGGATACAAAATTTTCAAGCCCGGCATGGAAATCCTTCCAAAACCCGGACTGGATGTCCGGACCAACTACTAAAATTAAAAACAAACCGATACTATAACCGCAATGATGCAATTCATACTCAATAGCACCTTTTCACAGCCAACTATGAATAGCACTCTAACAATTATGGGAGTATGGGAAACAAAAGGTGCTATGCCAGCACCCGTGGCCCTGCAATTTGCGGGGTACTGTATAAGCAATTGCTCCGAGAAGTTCATCGACTTTGTATGCATTGTCCCACAATGCCTTCACATTCGGTGGTAAGTGGTTTGCCCAGAGGACGGGTACGACCATGGGCACCCCTGTGGCATGCACCTAATATTTTTCTGGCATGTTTCGAGAGCCGTTATGTCCTATCCCTGGGCAACCGCTATACACGGAATGCCCCGTTGCCGTACCTGTCTGTTAACCCCCCCCTGCATGCCTCCACACCAATAAAGGATGCTTTCCACGTTTTTGGAACCGGTGAGTGCCGTCATCTTTCTTCTGATACTTGGTACTGACAGTGGGTATACCTGACCCCTTGGAGGAGACGTGCCCAGCAACAGGTCTATAGGGTAGTCATAGGAACATTGCGGGGGCAGAGTCTCCCCTTGCTTCTCTGAGAAAACATCAGCAAAGTCCAAGTAGGAACCCGGAAGACCCACCAGAGGCCTGGAGGACACTGGAGATGTCGTAGTGGATATGGGATAAGGTACCACCAAACAGTGTGACTGCCACTCTGGTTCCCAACGAAGAGCCTCCCCCGCCTGCCAGTTGAGCATGGGTGTGTGGTGCTGCAACAACTGAAGACCCAGAAAGGTGGAAGACATGGACTATGGTAGCACATGAAATGACTTGCATACATAGAGGCTTGGTGCGGTACTGGACCAAATTGCAGAGGATCCGCCCCCTGACCAGTGGCTTCTCAAGATGAGCCACAGGACGATGATGCTGGGAGATAAAGGGAACCTCCACAAAGTTTCCTGCAGAACCGGGATCCAGGATGACTGAAACTTGAATCTGCCCACATGTCCCAGAGCTGAGTGGAACTGGGATATTCAGACAAGGAAAAGCTTTGTTCTCACCTAGGGACGCTCCTCCCAGAAACTCTAGGTGCGTGCATTTCCCAGATGCTGTAGATAGAGATGGACGAATTTGTAAAAATTCAGTTCATCCAGATTTTTAGAAAAAATTTGATTCGGTCCAAACCGAATCATGACGAATCACGTTAAAAAACAGGCATTTCCTGGATGCAGAGAGCCTGTAGGGTGTTGTAGAACGTTGTGCCATGGTAAATATGCATAGGGAGTACTTTGGTCTTCAGACAATGCTGTGTTTTAGTATGACATGCACATGACATACTAAAACACATGACATACTAAAACTTAGAATCACTTCACTCTTCACTTCCATGTGCACTTACATAGGCCAACTTCCCCAAATAAGTGAAGCGGGAACGCAGCCTGACAAGGTGATGTCTGTGCCAGCTCGAAAGGACCGTGCTGAGGGCCAAGATCCCACTATAACATCATAGAGTGCACTCTCTTTACACTGACATCAGATGATTCCATCGATTACAACAGAACCTGTTCTGTTAAATGCAGATACCCCCAAAAGAGTGGAGAGGGTGTCGGCAGTAATTTTGCATTGACGTCACTGATCATTTTGCCCTTCTTTTCACGCGTCAGTGTCCTCTTTCAATTGGTCAATAATCCATCAGTAATGCTAAAGCCAAAAACAAACAGGAGTTGATCCAGAATATGATGCAAAGATGAGCAGCAAATGTGATACATGCATGTCCTCTGTGTTCTGTATCCACTCCTGCTTTTGGCTATTAATCTTGAGGCTTTCATTCCTTCTGTCAGATGAAATGAAGGGGAAAACCAAACATAGTGGCAACGTCATAGAGCAGTGGAGGGTGAAAACAGCATTATGGAAATCACAGGGTGTTCCAGGGAGACAGCGGTCAGTTGGCAGCAGCATGAGTTGGCTGCAGAGTGGCACAATGACAAATTATGGAGGTGGCAGCAACATGGAAAGCCACAGAGTGGTCCAATGACAGGGTGTGGAGGTGGCATCAGCAGCAGCAACCGGAGGCCACAAAGTGGCACAATGATAAGAGTGTGGAGGTGGCAACAGTAGAAGCAGCAGCAACAGTGTAATATCTGTGAAAATCACTGTATAAACTACGTGGATTTGACACGTAAATATGGCTGTAAATTATAGACCCAAAAGGTACTTTCAGTAGTAAAAAGCACCCATGATCATTAGGCTTAACCTCTAGTACCTTATAATTAAAGCGTAACTGTAAAGTTAAAGTGATTTTACCAAATTATTATATGTGATTCCCCCTTTGAAAACAAGCAGAACGATACTGACTTTGTGCTGCTCGCCCTTTTCTTTCCAAAGTTCTGGCATTTTCTGTTCTGAAAGTGTTTGACAACAATCTTTATCACCAGAGACTAATATCTGTCTGTCTTTGCCCTCAAGCTGAGGCCAGTTAGCTGGCCCACAGATCCCATGATGCCTTGTGTTCTCTCTCAAAATAATTTAATTGAGATTTCCACAAGTAAATCCACTTAGCGCCCAACAGTACTATAACAGCACTATAACAGTGCACATACAGGATGTATATGGTGACTAGTCTGCCAGCTTCCATCACATGGAGGAGCAGGTGACATGTAATAAATGGAAATCATAAGTAAACCAGTTACATGAAGTCTATAGCCTGTGTGATTCACTGAAATAATCTTCCAATGACAGAGACAGTCAGAGAAAGTCTGAGACAGTCTATAGATACATATAAAATATTTTTTGTTACCACATCCTATTTGGTTGTAGCTGAGAGCAGTTATTTACTATCCCGGGCAGCGCCGGGAGCTCCAGCTAGTGTTTCTTAGTAGCCAGGTTGGGACAGGAGAAGAGGAGAGGGGGATAGTGAAGAAGCAAAGGTATCTGTGAATTGGTGAGCATCACTGGCGTGTCGTATATGATATGTACAATGTGTGTAACGAAAGGAATAGTTAGTAAAATTAGATAATAAATAAAAGTGATTCCCTCTTTATGAGTCGGAGAATCAGAGCGATGTGAGAGACCTAGAGAGGAAGTTAGTGATAAGACCTGAGAGCATTGCCGAAATAAGGTTGGTGGGAGCCCCTGTGTGCAAAATATGGTTGGGAGCCCCCATTGAAAGTAGTCCAGACAGGGAACAGCAACTACTTTATACTGCTCCCCATCAATAACCATATACAGCCTCCCCAATAATCACTATATACAGCGCCCAGTATTCACTATATACAGCTCCCCCAGTAATTACACTATCTAATACGCTCCCCAGCAATCACATATACCTCCCACAGCAATCACTATATACAGTCTCCCAGCAATCACTATACAGCTCCCCAGCAATCTAATATACACTCCACCAGCAATCACTATATACAGCGCCAGTACACTATATACAAGCTCCCCCAGTAATCTCTATATCAGCTCCCCAGTATTCCATATACAAAGCTCCCAGTAATCTCTATATACAGCTCCCCCAGTAATCACTATATACAGCTCCCCAGCAATCACTATATACAGCTCCCCCAGCAAGCCCTATATACAGCTCCCCCAGCAATCACTATATACAGCTCCACCAGTCATCACTATATACAGCGCCCAGTATTCACTCTATACAGCGCCCCCAGAAATCACTATATACAGCCCGCCAGTAATCACTATATACAGCTTCCCCAGAAATCTCTATATGCAGCTTCCCCAGTAATCTCTATATACAGCTTCCTCAGTAATCACTATATACAGCTCCCCCAGCAATCACTATATACAGCTTCCCCAGTAATCACTATATACTGCTCCCCCAGCAATCACTGTAAACAGCTCCCCCAGCAATCACTATATACAGCGCCCCCAGTGTTCACTCTATACAGCTTCTCCAGTAATCTCTGTATACAGCTCCCCCAGTAATCACTATATACAGCTCCCCCAGCAATCACTACATACAGCGTCCAGTAATCACTATATACAGCTCCCCCAGTAATCACTATATACAGCTCCCCCAGCAATCCTATCTACAGCTTCCAGTAATCACTATATACAGCTCCCCCAGTAATCACTATATACAGCTTCCAGTAATCACTATATACACCTCCTAGTAATCACTATATATAGCCCTCCAGCAATCACTGTATACAGCTCCCAGTATTTACTATATACACCCCCAGGAATCACTATATACAGCCATCCAGTAATTACTATGTACAACCCCCTGTATTCACTATTTACAGCCCCTGTATTCACTATTTACAGCCCCTGTATTCACTATATATCGGAGTTGGGATGCGCAAGCCAGAGCATCCAGCCAGGGATGGTAAGTGAGCATGCAGACTGGCTCCGGGGGACCAGGGAGGCACACAGGTGCATTTGCAACCCGGGACATAGGTCACAAGAGCACCCGTGACAACATACAAGATTATTCGCAGATATAATTCCAATAGTGTGAGAGTAGAACTGACTGTCATTGTGTGTAATATGGATCTCATCTCCGATCAGTCTCATCTCTCTTTCTATGTTTCAGATACTAGTACAATGTTCAGAAGTAAATGAGAGTGTATATAAACCCTGGACCCTGATGATCTCATCACATTCCAGCACACTGTATCTCACAGCACTACAGGGATCAAAGTGTGTCTGCTTAAAGAGTTCCCTCTCATACTCTGGGATTTTACACTGACCATCACTGAGTGATAGGAGCTAAAACAGCAATAAAATTGAGTAAAATTGTAAAGTAAGGGGTTACAAATTATTTTATTGTATAAACATCACTAGGGGATCGAAATTTGAGAATTTTTTTAGTGGGTAAACCCCTTTACTGGTGACATGTTAGAGAAAGATACAGGCTTGTGCACTACACAGGTAATTAGTAGATATGAACCATTGACAATGCTGCGAGTAACATGAATGCAGAGAATACAGAATTACTTAGCATTTTGTGTAATGATAAGACCCGTCTGACCCCAGCCCAGCGCTGTAATCCTGTATCACCCATATTACAACCTGGACAATGTCTACACAGGATATCTGTGATGTAACCCCACTGCATAAACTTACACTAGAAAGCCTTGCCATTTACAACATAAAACCGCCCTTTGGCAGTATATGGGGACTTTCCTCATCATTCATTAGGATGTACAAATTGCACAGGTCCTTCATAAGACCCAAGACTGTTGTAGCAACCAATCGCCGCCCCCCCCTATTGACCTCACAGGGGGCGATAATCAAATCCAAGGTGGCGGCGCCCACTCACAGCCAGGATTTAAATTCCACCACCAGCTTTGCCGGCGGCATTCATATGGTTAACACTTGCGATTGGAGCCAGCACCTACCTCGGGTGTTACCGGTGGGTGTTTGCTGCAATATGCAGAAAACGCCCACTTTGAATGGAGGGGGCTCAGTGGGTTTTGCACCCGCCCCCTGACTGTGATGTCACTGAAAGCGGGAATTTTGCATTATCCCCTCCCTTCAGTAAGGTACACGCTGTAGATGATTTTGATGAAAACCCCATAATTTTTATTAAGAAGATGTCACATCCGTTCCATTGCCTCCAAACATCAGGATATCGCGCTACCTCACCCTATACCAAACCTGTGGTTATAAACTTAATATGGAAGCCACTTAACAATAATAATAATAATAATTCTTTATTTATATAGCGCACACAGATTACACAGAGCTGCACAAGCATGTCGAATTGGTCCCTGTCCCGATGGGGCTCACAATCTAAACAACCTATCAGTATGTTTTGGAGTGCCCCGAGGCATGGGATCAACCGCTATTAGCTGTTGTGCCGCGCAGCATTCCACAGTACCTCCTCTAATATGTATACACCCAATGCTATGGCTCTCAATGCAATCATATATAACCTATTGTGTCTCCATAATCGGAGACAAAGCCAAAATATGCACCAAACTAAAAGTTACAATATAACAAAATCTGTATTGAAATTTATAAAACTCTTAAACAATGTGCAAAGGCAGATGGTGGAACACAGAAAAGGAAACCACCGCACTTGGTCACTAGAAAACCACAATACTCATATCATGTACACAAATACCTTGTTGCACTGATATACATAAGTAACCCTAGGCGTGTAAGAATAACAATATCAGATGCTGGCTATCGTATCGAAAAGATATTCTTACCCAGGAGGTAGGTGATAATGGTTCCGGTGACCGGGGTGACTCCCGCCCCGATGCGCATTTCGACTTAACAAGCCTTCGTCTGGGGGTGGCGTCATCCGGGTCATAGTTGACCATTTAATTGATTTTTCACCTTAACCCAGGGGCGGCTGCGTGACATGATTTTGACAGCCACGCCTGCATTCTATGTAGGGTAATTGCGCATGCGTGATGAGATGCCCCACACTGGGTGAAAGAACTACTAGTGCGCACATGCATGAAACCATTGGGGCTCGTAAACCTGACAAGTACCATGGTGTATTCAATCACGCATGCATTATGAGGGAGAAGTGGCAAAGAACGACTCAACTCATAGACAGGGAATATACACTCACCGGCCACTTTATTAGGTACACCTGTGCAACTGCTCGTTAACACTTAATTTCTAATCAGCCAATCACATGGCAGCAACTCAGTGCATTTAGGCATGTAGACATGGTCAAGACAATCTCCTGCATTTCAAACCGAGCATCAGTATGGGGAAGAAAGGTGATTTGTGGCCTTTGAACGTGGCATGGTTGTTGGTGCCAGAAGGGCTGGTCTGAGTATTTCAGAAACTGCTGATCTACTGGGATTTTCATGCACAACCATCTCTAGGGTTTACAGAGAATGGTCCGAAAAAGAAAAATCATCCAGTGAGCGGCAGTTCTGTGGGTGGAAATGCCTTGTTGATGCCAGAGGTCAGAGGAGAATGGGCAGACTGGCTTCGAGCTGATAGAAAGGCAACAGTGACTCAAATCGCCATCCGTTACAACCAAGGTAGGCAGAAGAGCATCTCTGAACGCACAGTACATCGAACTTTGAGGCAGATGGGCTACAGCAGCAGAAGACCACACCGGGTGCCACTCCTTTCAGCTAAGAACAGGAAACTGAGGCTACAATTTGCACAAGCTCATCGAAATTGGACAATAGAAGATTGGAAAAACGTTGCCTGGTCTGATGAGTCTCGATTTCTACTGCAACATTCGGATGGTAGGGTCAGAATTTGGCGTCAACAACATGAAAGCATGGATCCATCCTGCCTTGTATTAACGGTTCAGGCTGGTGGTGGTGGTGTCATGGTGTGGGGAATATTTTCTTGGCACTCTTTGGGCCCCTTGGTACCAATTGGGCATCGTTGCAACGCCACAGCCTACCTGAGTATTGTTGCTGACCATGTCCATCCCTTTATGACCACAATGTACCCAACATCTGATGGCTACTTTCAGCAGGATAATGCACCATGTCATAAAGCTGGAAGCATCTCAGACTGGTTTCTTGAACATGACAATGAGTTCACTGTACTCAAATGGCCTCCACAGTCACCAGATCTCAATCCAATAGAGCATCTTTAGGATATGGTGAAACGGGAGATTCGCATCATGGACGTGCAGCTGAGAAATCTGCGGCAACTGTGGCTGGTGGAGACCGAGGCCTTTCGCAACCTCATGGCGGCGGCCACCCCTCGGTTTTCGATCCCCGGCCGCCACTAATTTTTCCGATGTGCCATCCCAGCCCTGCACCAGCACGTGTCAGACAACATCATCCGTGCCCTGACCAAAGCCGTTTCTGACAAGGTCCACCTAACCACGGACATGTGGATGAGTGCTGCCAGGCAGGGCCACCATATATCGCTGACGGCACTTTGGGTTAACTTGGTGGAGGCTGGGACCGAGTCTCACCCTGGGGCTGCTCATATACTGCCGACGCCGAGGATTGCGGGGCCTACCTCGGTTACGGTCTCTCAGGCCTACAATGCCTCCTCCTCCTCCCACCCCTCCTCCACCTCCTCCTCCGAATTACCATCTGTGGGCATGGCACCATCAGTCGGTAGCTCTAGGCACAGAAGCAGTGCCGTCTCTAACCGACAGCAGGCATTGCTCAAACTGCTGAGCCTAGGCGATAAAAAGCACACTGCCCAAGAGATATTACAGGACATCACGGCGCAGACCGATCTGTGGCTGGCACCGCTGAACCTGAAGCCAGGCATGGTTGTGTGTGACAACGGCCGTAACCTGGTGGCGGCTCTGCAACTTGGCAGACTGACACATGTGCAATGCCTGGCCCATGTGTTAAATCTGATAGCTCAGCGGTTCCTCAAGACCTGCCCCAATCTGTCTGATTTGCTCACAAAGGTGCGCCGCATCTGTGCACATTTCAGAAAGTCGACCACAGATGCTGCCACTCTCAGGGCAGAGCAGTGCTGCCTCCAACTGCCCGCTCACCGACTGTTGTGTGACGTGCCCATGAGGTGGAATTCCAGATTAACCATGTTATCCAGAGTTTACCAGCAGCGCAGAGCGATTGTAGACTGCCAGATGTCAACTTCCATTAGAACTGGTAGTCAGGTCAGTCAGCTTCCTCAAGTCTACAATGAGGAGTGGACGTGGATGTCTGATATCTGTCAGGTGCTGAGTAACTTTGAGGAGTCAACACAGATGGTCAGTGGCGATGCCGCCATCATCAGCCTCACCATCCCGCTGCTTGGCCTGTTGAAAAACTCTCTGGTCAGCATGAAGTCGGAAGCTTTGAGCTTGTCACAAGAGACGGGGAAAGAAGATTCCCTTGTTGATAGCCAAAGCACCCTTAGGTCTGTTTCTCAGCGCGTATTGGAGGAGGTGGAGGAGGTTGAGGAGGAAGAGGAGGAGAATGTTGGCGAGACAGAAGAGGGGACCATTGCTCAGTCCTTAACTGTTCAGCGTGTATGGGCAGAAGAAGAGAATTTGGAAGAGGAAATGGACAGTCAGGCCAGTGAGTGGAGTGAATTCTTGCGCATTGGGACTCTGGCGCATAGATTTCATGCTAGGCTGCCTATCCCGTGACCCTCGCGTTCAAAGAATTTATTCCAGCACCGATTACTGGGTGTTCACTCTCCTGGACCCACAGTACAAGCAAAATCTTTCCACTCCCATCCCTGTAGAGGAAAGGAGTGTGAGAATGCATGAATACCAGCAGGCCCTGGTGCACAAGCTGAAACAGTATTTCCCATCTGACAGCGCTAGTGGCAGAGGGCGTACTTGTGCGGGACAAGTAGCGAGGGAGAATAGGCGAGCAGGCAGTTTGTCCAGCACTGGCAGGGGTACGCTTTACAAGGCCTATGCCAATTTTATGTCACCCCAGCAAGACACTGTCATCTGTCCCCAGTCTCGGCAGAGTAGGGCTGATCTTTACAGAAAGATGGTGAGGGAGTACATAGCTGACCATACCATAGCCCTAAATGATCACACAGCTCCCTACATGTGGCCCGAACTGGCGCTGTACGCCTTGGAGGTTCTTGCCTGCCCTGCCGCTAGCGTGTTGTCAGAGTGGGTTTTCAGTGCAGCTGGTGGCATCATCACCGATAAGCATACACGCCTGTCGACTGACAGCGCTGACAGGCTGATGCTTATCAAGATGAATAAAGCCTGGATTTCTCAGGATTTCCATTCTCCACCAGGTGAAAGCAGCTCAACCTGAATAATTCTCATGTATGCACTCCTCCTCCTTCTCCTCCACTTTGTACACTAAAGCAGAGGCAACTTGCTATTTTTTGCCAGGGACAACTGGCTCTAGCTATAGTACTCAATGTATTTAATTTTTCTGGAGGGCCACCTACCTGCTCCTCTGTTTTGAAAACTTTTTTGGACTGCCACATACAGGCACTATCCAAATTTAATTGTTTCCAGAGCAGCCTCCACAGGTCGTCTTTATAGCTGCCTCCACACGTTGTCTCCATTGCTGCCTCCACACGTTGTCTCCATTGCTGCCTCCACACGTTGTCTCCATTGCTACCTTCACACGTCGTCTCCATAGCTGCCTCCATACATCGTCTACTTAACAAACGAGCTGTGTCAGGCAGAATTTTGGGTTGTTTTAACGGCTTCCACATCAAACTTGTTAACTTTGTCGCCACCCTGCTGTGTTATCCACAAAATATATTGCCAAACTTTTATCATTGACCGATATCATTTCATCTCTACTTGCGCATCTGCTTACATTCCCCTCCCCTTCCATAACCAGGCCAATTACTTATAAGAACAGTACTACACTTGATCTTACACAAAAGGTTCTTAGAAGTGCTGTTTGTAGCCCCCGCCTGCTTTAAAAATTATAATTTTTTCAAAGTAAACGCTTCGGGCCCCCAGGCCCATTTTGGTTTGGGAGGAGCCGAGAGGAAGAGGCTTGGACAGGCGAAAGCTCGGCAGGCAGCTGACCGCCAGCTCCATCCGAAGATCCAACTAACATTGTTTTAACTGCAGCACCTTTAATCTACTACTACTTTACTGCCTCCATACATCGTCCCCTTTTGAAACGAGTTGTGTCAGGCAGAATTTTCGGGGGTTTCACCAGATACATAATGAAACTCGGCCCATCTGTCGCCGCCATGCTGGAGACCTGAAGTTGCAATCATAGCAGCGCAATAGGGATGCCCCATACTGTCGCTCTTAATCAAGGAACCAAATAAATAAAAAATAGAACCACTATGCTATTCCATTATTCCTAGATGAAATATTCAAATGACCCCGCCTGCTTTGAAAATTATAATTTTTTCAAAGTAAACGCTTCTGGTCCCCAGGCCCAATTTGGATGGGGAGGAGCCGAGAGACAGGGGCTTGGACAGGTGAAAGCTCGCCTGGCAGCAGACCACCAGTTCCATTCCAAGATCCAACTAACATAGTTTTAACTGCAGCAACCTTAAACCTACAACCTATAACCTTTTACCTCTAAAATCTATTTTTTCACTACTCTTTTCTCACCTCTTTACATTCACCTCAAGTGCCATAACCGTCCTCATTGCCTCCACGCGTTGTCTGCATAGCAGCCTTCAGAAGCCGTCTCCATAGCAGCCTCCACACGCTGTCTCCATAGCTGCCTCCACACGTCTTCATAGCAGCCTCCACACGTCGTCTTCATAGCTGCCTCCACATGTTTTCTTCATAGCTGCCTCCAAAAGTCGTCTCCATAGCTGCCTCCACATGTCGTCCCCTTATCAAACGAGCTGTGTCAGGCTCATTTTTCAGGTGTTTCACCAGATAGGTTATGGAACTTGGTCACTCTGTCACCGCCATGCTGTGTTATCGACTAAATATACCGTCAACCTTTTGTTCACATAGGAAATCATTTCAGAGCTTCTTGCTCACCTTCTTTGGTTACTCTCTGTCGCCATAACCAGAACAAATACTGATATGTACAGTGCTACACGTTATCCTCGCCAAAAGGAATTTTGAAAATTGGTTCGAACCCTGAGTCCATTTGGAATGAAGATAAAGGTAGGTAGGCAAATCCCCCAAAAAACCCAGCTCTCACCACAACTTTTGGACGATATTTCTCTTGCTGGAGTGCACGGACTGGTCTGGAGTTTGACCATACACGCGTGAACTTGGTGAATGTCTGCTCACATTTTATGTAGACCTTGACAAAGACACTGCTGTGTCGAAACGCGTCGGTCTGTGACGCTTGCTGTGTTTTTCCTTTTTGTGGTTTTACCCCTTGGATCAATAAAGAATATACTTTTTACTCATTGCTGTGTGCTGGACCTGAAGCTATATGTTTCACCAAGTCCATTTAGGGTATGTCACCATGCCACTCTCTAGCCTGCCGCTGCTGACGCTGCCTCTGCATGCCGTCCCCTATAGTGTCAGTGTCAAATATTGCATGTTTTAGATGCTATCTAGCCTCATTCGGTCACTCTGTCATCGCCATGCTGTTGCCCATAATTTTGGCATAATGGTGCGATTAAGCAGCCTCAGAGGCATCCATGCATGCTGCCCCTGCTGTTTCCAGTCCATTTCCGTGGTGTTTCCATCATTTTCTGAGGTTTCCAGGTGTTTGGCCAAGCTTCCCTGTACAGAGCCCTTGGTCCCTTTGAAAAATGCTCGAGTCTACCAATGACTTCAATGGGGTTCGTTATTCGAGATGAGCACTCGAGCATCGGGAAAAGGTTGACTCAAGTAATGAGCACTCGAGCATTTTATTGCTTGCTCATCTATAATTGTAACTTTTAGTTTGGTGCATATTTTGGCTTTAACTCCAATTATGGAGACACAAAAGGTTATATTCCAAACCTGTGGTGGCTAGGCTTAAAATCAGGGGGTTCTGTCATTCGACCGTTTCCACCTAGCTAGATTCTTGAAATTAAGGAGATACAGGTAACAAAATACCAGTAAGCCTCTCCTGTAAATGAGGACTCATAATCATAAGTTATGTGCAAGTTATGTGACAAATGTGATTTTCTCCTTGGAGCACATTTACTTCCCCTTCCTGCCGCAATTCACTTCGCCTGATCGTGTGCCCGATATCCTGCATGTGTGGCTTCCCCGCTCAGGTGTGTCGCATGGAAATCCAGTGCTAAATACCTGTCCCAGCCATGCGATCTGCGGACCCTTAGTAAATAAGCCCCATTGGGGTAAGGGGATTTGGGCGTCACAAATCGGGGGGCTGGCCTTCGGCCGATCCGGCTGATTCGGACTAAGCGCAGGATTGAACTTTGAAATTGTGTCACAAGACAATGCACTTACATGCGCCAAGAAGAAGATGGTGAACTTCGGCAGACCTGAGCAGGGAAGCGACACATGCAGGATATCGGGGGCACGATCTTTGTGAATCGCGGCAGAGTTCATTATCGTTGGACAGCACACATCGGGGATCGCGCAGGGACACGGGTAAGTAAATGTGCCCCATGGCATTTGACACAATTTCAAAGTTTAATCCCGCGCTTAGTCCGAATCAGTCGGATCATGCGATGGCCCGCCCCCGATTTGTGTTGCATGAAAGCCGGCTATATGCAGCAAAATCCAATCGTGTGCGTCAAAATCCCCTAAATCCCTGTCACAGCAGCGCAATTTGGAAATTGTTGGGAAAGTGCGGTCCGCCGGGCCCTTAGTAAATGAGCCCCATTATGTCCCTTTATGTGCTTTTAGGCGGGAAATCTCCCCCTCTACCTAGATTGCTCAGTGTATCTGGAAACGATGAGTACGCTAATGATGACTTCTTTGTTCCTAAGGGTGATCCCACACATGGAGTTTTTGATCCGTTTTTAAGCATGCATTTTCAGTGCGTTTTAAAACACAAGTTTTTTTTTTTTACCATTTTCCATGTGTTTGGCTGCTTTGAACCTGTTTATCTATATAAATAGCCAAATGCATGGTAAATGGTAAAAAATGGATACGTGTTAAATGGACTTAAGACACATGCTTAAAAACAAACCACACACTATTAGCCCGACCCCTGATGAAGCCGGTGCTCCGGTGAAACATGTCGGGGGGCTAATTCTTTGTTGTTTTTAATATCAGGATCACCTAGGCTCTTCTTATTACTCCTTCTGCTATTTAGCGATTATGTAGGACAGGTTCAAATATAGGGTCCAGCTAGAGACTACACTTGTACTTCCGTGAGAACTAAGCTACAATAATAGAGGCTTGGCACTTAGCCCTGTGTGAGCACAGTTACACCTCAATTCGAGGGATTTAGCTTTGGTCGGTAGGTGAAGGGATCTCAACTGATCCCCCCACTACTGAACCTGCTGTATTGGGTTTAAATACAATAACCCTCTACACAAGGAATGTACTGTACTAGTCCCTCTAGCCACTTGGGGTACCCTTAGTTTCTCTTACACTTTGTGGAGCGCACATATTCTCCCAATTACAAGCGCATTTCTTTCCCTACATGTGTTCGCCACAGCCTACTATAGACTTCCTAAGAGCCACAGGCACCTGTACTTTTAATGCACAGTTTCTCAAGTGAAGTAGTTATATCTATTGGACTACCACTTTTTATTTTCTATTACTAATAAAAGTGACGTTTTACAATTTTCTGTCCGGATATGGGCATCTCTTTGCGCTACCGTAGGTAGCGTTTATTGATCAAGTGCAATACTATATCCCTGCCGAGACAGTAGGTCCAAAAAGTTTTTTTCTTTTGTTGTTTACTAAAAACAAACCAAATACGCCACGTGTGGCATCACCCTAAGGTGTGAACATTGGTGCCAGCTGAAGGGCCTTTTTAAGTTCCAATCTCCACCTGATTACCCCTGTAGATAAATGGCTCCTAAGATGATAAAGACAATCTCATATCTGTAAATGCAGTTTGGTGGGGAAATAAATGAGAGCATGTGAGGCCCAATTAATAAAAAGAAACAAAAGAACTAATAACTGGTGTCAAATTATCACAATATTCATAAAGTCCCATGATCTGTACTGTAGTCACTGACTAACCTCCTAGTGTGTGTGACATTGTCATATGGGTCACAGTGGTATCAGTAATGTGTGCGCTGGGATTGGGGTGGACGGGGGCACAAAAGCTTCCTGTATGGGGCACCTGCTGGTACCAATAGATATGACGCAGTATCCAGTACCAGATGTGAATGGGGAGGATGAAGTGAGGGGGTGGGGAGTAAGGAGTGATTGGTGGGGGGAGTTGGTTAGTTAGGGTTGGGTGGGAGGGGGGAGTAGGTGGGAGGGGGTTGGAGGGGGAGAGGGGCGGGAAGATGTTCTGAGAATTGTTAGAGGAATTAGTATATCCGTATAGTCCCAGGATCTGTGCTGTAGTCAATGACTAACCTCCTAGTGTGTGTGACATTGTCATATGGGTCACAGTGGTGATCAGTAATGTGTGCGCTTGGATTGGGGTGGACGGGGGCACAAAGGCTTCCTGTATGGGGCACCTGCTGGTACCAATAGATAATGACTGCAGTATCCAGTACCTGAGGATATCCCTATACTCCCAGGATCTGTACTGTAGTCACTGACTAACCTCCTAGTGTGTGTGACATGTCTCTATGGGTCACAGTGGTTATCAGTAGTGTGCCTGGTATTGGGGTGGACGGGGGCACAAAAGCTTCCTGTATGGGGCACCTGCTGGTACCAATAGATACTGACTACAGTATCCAGTACCCTAGAGGATCTCAAAACACCGTATCGTCCCAGGATCGTGGCTTGTAGTTCACTGACTAACCTCCTAGTATGTGTGACATTGTCATATGGGTCACAGTGGTGATCAGTAATGTGTGCGCTGGGATTGGGGTGCGACGGGGCCCAGCTTCCTGTATGGGGCACCTGCTGGTACCAATAGATAATGACTGCAGTATCCAGTACCTGAGGATATCCGTATAGTCCCAGGATCTGTGCTGCGGGAATAGTGGTAGATGAGTGGTGGTCTCCAATGACACCAGCCAGCTGGCCACGCCCCGGACAGGAGTAATTAGGTATCACCTTATCTGGACCAGACAGAAGATGTAACACACGGCTGACCGCCATTCGTCCATCTAGACACGAGTCATAAAAATTGTATCCCAGTGTAATATTGGGTAAGACGTCAGGATTATGATTAATATTATCAATGGCAAAGAAAAAAATCAGAGGATGTAGAAATCCATCAAACTCTCTCCTGTGAATAAAGATAAAGACACATCCAGATGAGTAAGTGACTGGAGGACATGTCTGTACTACAAACCTCAGGAAGATGAGAGATTATTGCAGATTTGTTATAAGCTTTACGTAACATCCCCCACCGGCCCTGGCCTTTTCTTGTGCGCCTACAGGCAGCCAGAGCGCAGAATACCGCTAGTGTCACAGTGCTTGGTATGGGGGCCGGAAGGCTGTCCTACAGCCTTATAGGTCTCCAGCAGGTGGTGTATGCAAGAATATGAAGGGCTGATTGCCCCAGGGAGAACCAGAGGCTGATGCACTGGTTCTCCCTGGGGCAACCCCTGAGGTGTCTGTCGAATGAGTACCTGGGTAATGGATGGGGGAGCCTGTGGTGGTGACAGCCGTATCCAGGAAACAGACGGAGGCAACGTTGTGCTAATCAACTTAGAGTTCTTTATTGAGCAGCAGGCAATGGCCACATATGGTTAACAGCAAATACTTTGAATGCTGGAAAGGTCATGGAGAGTTGGTCCACAGGAAAGGTTCACACAGCCTGATAGTAGATGCAGTCTGGGCTAGTTCAGATGGAATTGAGTCCAAGTGGTGGAAGCTGCAGTTCTGGGCTTAAGTCTCCAGACATGCCCTGTGTGCCAGGTAGTAGGCCTAAGGCACTAGAAGTTCCTGGGATTGATGGCTGTGGCAGTACTGGCATGTGCTGCTCCCTGTGACCTGAGACCATGGGCTCTCACCCAGCAGGGGTTTTTATACACCCCTTGGTCAGGTGGTAGCACATCTCTAATCACCTTCCAGCTTTCATAACAGACACATCATTGGGTAATCACATACACCAGTTAACTGTTGCCTTGCCAGGAAGTATCTACAGTTGCAATTATGCAATCTCAGTTCTAGAAATTTCCTAGAGAGTTCATGACTCCCCCTAACAGCTCCTCACCTGGAGAGGGCACTATTCGCAACCATCAGCCTGCCTATGCATGTGCCCCCTTCCTGACCTCCTAATAGCTTCCCCTTACATTTCCATATAACAGCATCGTATTATACAGAGATGTGACATCAGGATGGAAGTGACATGAACTGATGAGAGGCTCCATATTCATAGGATCCTACACCCTACAGCTCACAATGTACATGATGTCCCCTGTACTGTGCACCCCCTGTATATGTGCATTTACACCATAAAGAGCTTTTCTAGCTTTTCTATATAGATAATGAGCTGTCCATGGACTAGGCCCCCATATCAGACTGGGAGGTCTAACAATCCAGACGACACAGATCAGCAGCTGTATTGTACATGAAGCGTCTGGTGACAGAGAACTGATCTGACGAGGGATGTGAGGGATCATGGAGTGGATGTAGCCACCTACCCATCTGATATCAGTGATGATGATATAATAGAAGCCGGACACTGCAGGTAGGTACCAGGAGACTGTCTGCAGAGGGTCCAAAAGGAGACCCCAGAAACATGAGCCCCTTCACACTACAGAACATGATGTTCAGAATAACAAGGACTTACATTGCACAAACAATATCCGAGAAGTTTACTGATGGAAGATCTAGATTATATGAAATTTTATATTTTGTTATTAATCCCCCAATGATGAGGTCTCCGTCCTGGTGAGTGTTATTTGGATCATCTATAACTTTTCTTATCCTGAGATCACAAACTAATTCTGTGAAAGGAAACCAGTGAAAAAGCAGCAGGAGAAAGAGAATGAACATCTCCTTGTAGGAATAAGATGATGATGGAACAATCTCCTGTGCACAATGTGATGGTGACACGAGACAGCGGCTCCCAGGATCAGGGCCACCCTGGTGACTGCTATCATCCCCCCTCTTCTTATACAGTGTGATGGGAGATATTTTACATTGTCTGATCTCATCTCACATCATTCTGGATCTGATCCCCGGTGATGGTGTCCTCAACCGTCTTTACACTGGTTAAATGTAGAAGAAGAAGAATGAAGAAGAATTAACCGTTTCCAGCCGTCCTTGTGTTATACAGATTTATTCCTTCCCCTGTACACAGACTCTTCTTACAGTCTGAGCCGGATCTAGGAAACCAAATGTCCATCAGTATTTACTAGTTTAGGAGGAAACTGTAAGAAAATGATCACACAAGACAATTTACTGGCTGAAAAATATTTTGTTAAAAGCTGGATTATTTCAAGAAATTTCAAATATCCATTTCTGATATCCATGGATTTTGCGGTCAGAGCTGGTCCTAGAGTGGTCTCTTACAATATAATACAACACATTACAACTGTCAGGCTCAGAGGTTGTGGATGCTCTGAACCACTGGAGAGAATAACTCAAGCTACTTGGGACCGAAATCTAAGTGGCACCCGGTTTTCACCAGAGCCCGTCGCAAAGCGGGTTGGACTCGTTGCGGCATGGTACCACCAGGTCATTCCACAGACGTGACTTGTCCACAGTGGCAGCACAGGTCAAGGTACAGGAACAGCAGGCAATCTCATAGTCGGGGACAGGCAGGAGGTCAGGACAGGCAGCACAGGATTGGAGTCGGAGGCGTAGCAACGGGTCAGGACAGGTGGCAAAGGAGTCAGAAACGGAACCGGGGTCACAACAGTAATTCTCAGAAACAGCACAAGGCATAAACCAGCTTTCTCTAGGGCTCTAGGCACAAAGATCTGGCAGGGTGTGATGGGAGAGGCAGGTTTAAATAGCCTTATGAGAAAATGGCCAGCGCCAATTAATGGTGCCCTGGCCCCTTAAATTTTCTAAGGCTGCCACAAGCGCACCCTAGGACATGGGGACGCGCGCACAAAGGGCGAGGCCGGGACTCGGGAGCAGGGGCCAGGTGAGAGGTGCTGGCTCTGCGCTTGCTGGAAGATTATGGTCTAGGATATTGTCCTCCGGCTCCCACAACCTCTCTTCTGGCCCGACCCCTTCCAGTCAACCAAGAAGAACCGCCTCCCCCTTACCGTCTTCATGTCAAGGTTCTCCTTTACCTCATAGGTGTCAGCGGAGTCAGCCACAGGAGCGGGAGGAGGTACTTTCCAGGAGAAGCAGTTTAGGATGACAGGCTTGAGCAGGGAGACATGGAAGGAGTTCGGGATGCGCATGGTGGAAGGAAGGCGCAACTTGTAGGACACAAGATTGATACGAGTCAGGACCTCGAAAGGACCCAAGAATCATGGACCAAGCTTGTACCTGAGTATCTTCAACCTGGTGTACCTGGAGGATAACCACACCTTGTCCCCAGGAGAGAAGACAGGAGAAGGCCTTTGTTTTTTGTCGGCCTGGGAGAGGAAGCGGAGGGTGTGGAATTCTTCAGTAGACAACAAAGAATGGAGCTGCACCAGCAGATTACGAGTCCAGAGAGTTGTAGGAGAACTATGCCCACGGCAATAAAGTGGATCAGTCGTCCTGACGGGCAGAGACAAAATGGTAGCAGGTAGCAGCCCAGAGTCTGGTTAACCCTCTCCACTTGTCCATTGGACTGAGGGTGTTTAGATGAGGAGCAATCTAGTTTAACTTGCAGTTGACCATACAGAGACTGCCAGAAACGAGAAACATACTGGACCCCACGGTCCGACACAATGTGCAGGGGGAGTCCATGAAGCCGGAAAATGTGCTGGAAGAACAGGCTTGCAAGGTGTGGAGCAGACGGCAGACCTGGCAGAGGAACAAAGTGTAACGTCTTTGAGAAGCAATCCATCACCATCCAGATGACTGTATTCCCGGTGGAAGATGGGAGATCCATAGTGAATTCCATGGCTATGTGAGTCCATGGGCTACTGGGTATCGGCAATGGGAGTAGAAGACCTGCTGGCTTAAGATGTGATGACTTGTTACATGCACAGGAAGTGCAGGTACCCACAAAATCTCAAACGTCCTTGACCAGATCTGGCCACCAGTAGTAACGAGACATGAGGTCAACGGATCTCTGCACCCCAGGGTGCCCAGCCACACCACAGCAATGTCCCCAATTCAATATCCTCTTCCGAAGAGCTGGTCGGACATAGGTCTTGCCAGGAGAAAGCAGTCATAGGTCCACAGGAGCCACAAAAAACAGGCGTTCTGGAGGAACGATATGATGAGGTGCCGATTCTTCCTCAACTACATCAGAGGCTCGAGAAAGTGCATAGGCCTTGACATTTTTCTCAGCTGGGCGGAAGTGAATCAGGAATTTGAATCGAGAGAAAAAGAGAGACCAGCGAGGCTGACAAGGATTAAGACACTGAGCAGTCTGGAGATACAGAAGATTATTGTGGTCAGTTGAGATATAGACCGGATGATGAGCTCCTTCCAGAAGATAGCGCCATTCCTCCAAGGCTAGCTTTATGGCCAGAAGTTCTCAATTACCAATGGAATAATTCCTCTTGGCAGTTGAGAAGGTCTTGGAGAAGAAATCTCTGTTTGGCCCATAGTTCCACTGGTCCAGGCCACTGAATAACGGCAGACAACTTGGCAGGGTCCATCTGTAGTCCTTTGTCCGAAATGATGTATCCCAGAAAAGGTAGACTACCCTGATGAAATTGACATTTCTTGTGTTTGGCATATAAGTGATTGGCCCTTAGGCACCTGAGAACTTGCTGGACGTGGATCTGATGAGACTGTAGGTCAGGAGAAAACACCAGAATATCGTCCAAGTAGACCACGACACAAATGTAGAGCAAGTCTCTGAAGATATCGGAACCCGGTCCATTCGCGATCCAGCAGCGCGTTCCCTGCGGTGGATTCAGGTCTTCCGGCAATTCACCAAGGCAGTTCCTCCGACGTCCACCAGGTGTCGCTGCTGCACTGAAGTCTGCCGAGGCCCGCCGGAGTTCACGATCCTATACTTGGTGAAGGTAAGTGCGTGTCCCGCGACACTTTTTTTTTAAAAAATGCGGCGGCTTCTCCGAATCCGTTGGGTTTTTGTTTGGCCATCGCGTGCACGCCGGCGCCGATATGCCACAATCCAATCGCGTGCGCCAAAACCCGGGGCAATACAGGGAAAATCGGCACAAATTGGAAATATTCGGGTAACACGTCGGGAAAACGCGAATCGGGCCCTTAGTAAATGACCCCCAATGTCCCTTTGTTTCAGTCCCTTTGTTTCAGTAAAGAGTGTTGACAACTCCTCAATAGAGATGAGCAGGTTGGTTAAAATTCCGGACTTCTGAAAGAACTTTTACCCTAATGGAAAAATTCTTGAAATAACAACATAACAATAAAAATACTGTATGATAAAATAATCACAAGATATAATCAAAATAAATAATATGTCAGCAGTTAACCCCCTTCCTGGCTTTGGACATTTCTGAATGTCCTGTTGCAGAAAGGGGTTATGGGGAGGGCTCACAGGCTGAGGCCTCTTCATACTCAGGCACCAGGGGTAGTGGAACCACTGGACCACCGTGGACGATGATGTAAGGCAACACCTGGGACTGGAATCAAAGAAGCACCCAATTTTCACCAGAGCCTGCCACTAAGCGGATTGGACTTGCTGCGGCGTGGTACCACCAGGTCGTTCCACAGGTGAGACAAGGTACATAGACATTAAGCAGAATCGTAGTCGGGGACAGGCAGAAAGTGAGGACGGGCAGCACTGAATCAGAGTAGGGGTCGAAGCAACAGGTCAGGGCAGAGGGAACAAGATCAAAGTGAAATACGGAGTTGGGATCACAACAGTAAATCACAATAAGAAGGCAGGGCATCAGGGAATAATGTTTTTCAACAGCACTAGGCATGAAGATCTGGCGGGGTGTGTAGGAAGAGGCTGGCATGTAAGGGATTCTGGGAGGAACCAGCACCAAACAGCAGTGCGCTGGCCCTTTAAATCTCCACAAGCCAGCGCACGCCCTAGGAGTCGGGAACATGTGGGCACAACTGCCGGAGGTGAGAGAGGAACGAGGACAGGTAATTAGCATGGGTGTGAGTCAGGCGGGCAGAGAGGGGCACTGGTGAGTCAGCGACCCGCAGTATGGGTCGCGGGAGCACCCATGACTGCCCCCCCCCCCTCCACCGTTCGGGCTTGGGCTGCAGAGATCATGGTCCAGGATATTGTCCTCAGGCTCCCAAGATCTTTCCTCCGGCTCAAACTCCTTCCAGTCAACCAAGAAGAACCGCTTACCTCTCATTTCATTTCTTATCAGCCTACAGCTTGGTTCAAGCAGAAGCCTATAGCAAGGCGAGTCTGCAGGAACCTATGAGAACACAGGTAGAGAAAGAGAAGGGTGTGGGTTCAGACCATAGTTGAATGGAGCTGAGCCGGCAGATGCAGAATCCAGGGAGTTATAAGAAAACTCTGCCCATGGCAAAAGAATGGACCAGTCGTCCTGACGGGCATAAACAAAATGGCAGAGATAGCAGCCCAAATGCTGGTTCACTCTTTCCACTTGACCATTCGATTGTGGGTGATAGGTGGAAGAAAAGTCCAATTTCACTTAAAGCTGGCTACAAAGGGATCGCCAGTACCTATGAACAAACTGAACCTCCCAATCAGAAATGATGTGCTGGGGGAGTCCATGAAGCCCGAAGATGTGAAGCAAGAACATACTGGCAAGGCGAGGATCAGACAGCAGACCTGGAGGAGGAAAAAAATGGGACATTTTAAAAAACTGATCAGTTACTACCCAGGTGACGGTGTTGCCATAGGAAGGCAGAAGGTCTGTGATGAAGTCCATAGCCACGTGAGTCCCAGGGCAGCTGGGTATCGGCAACAGCTGAAGAAGACAAGCAGGTTTAAGAAGAGATGGCTTATTTCGGGCACAGAAAGTGCAGGATCCCACTAAATCCGTACATTCTTGACCTTCACCATCAATAGAAATGCGAAATGAGGATGATAGAGCGCTGCACACGGTGCCCAGCCACAGGTCAGCAATGTCCCCAAGTCAGAATCCTCTTCCATAGAGCAGGTCGGACAAAGGTCTTTCTGAGAGGCAGCAGCCGAAGGTCCACTGGAGAAGCCACAACCAGTGGCTCAGGTGGATTGTCTGGGAGCTGGTTCTTCCCCAATGACATCTGAGACACCAGAGAGAGTGTCAGCCTTGATGTTCTTTTCAGCCGGACGGAAGTGGATAAGGAAATTGAAACGGGAAAAGAAGAGTGACCTGCGAGCTTGCTGTGGATTGAGTCTCTAAGCAGTCTGGAGATAGAGGTAGTTCTTGTGATCTGTGTAAATGCAGATCGGAAAATGAGCTCCCTCCAGGAGATAGCGCCACTCTCCTGAGGCAAGTTTAATTGCCAATATTTCTCCCTTATGGAGTAATTCCTCTCTGCAGAGAAAAAGTCTTAGTCTCTCAGGAGGCTTTTCTGTATTAGGCCATGTGAGAAGGCAAATGAAGACTTTAATTTAGAGAGTCCAGAGTTCGGACACAAGCTAGTACCATCTCCAGAGGGTCCACTGACCCAGAGCCCTGGCTGTAAGATCCGGCCATGGACCACGCCAAGGTTCCGCTTCCAAGACTGGTTTAACAGCGTTGTTGTCCAGCAGTCGCAGCAGATTGCTTCACAAGGAGAACTACTTGCCCAAGTCACCGCCACGCTGCAACAGCTGCTTGCCACTCTGCACCAGCATCAGGCTCCAATGACTACTTCTGCGACAGCTCTTACGACTTCTCCATTCACTCCGGCTTGTCTACCGGTGGCTGAACCAAGGGTCAGACTCTCACTGACTGATAAGTGTGATGGGGTCCCAAGCTCTGCAGAGGCTTCATTACACAGTGATCGCTGCACATATAACTGATGCCTTCCCAGTTTGTCCCAGAATGCTCCAAGGTGGCATTGATTCTCAGTCTCCTCTCCAGAAAAGCCCTGGCATGGGCTACCCCTCTATGGGACAAAGACGATCCAGTCAGGGCCACCCACACTGCATTCCTGACTGAATTCCAGTCCTTGTTCGAGGAACCCTGCTTGAGCCTCCTCAAACATCTTCTCCATACCTGACAGTTCCCGTACTCTACAGTGTTGCTGCCAGCACTCCTGTGCAAGTCTCAGCTTTCTTGGACTCTGCAAGCAAATTTGTGGATGGCACTCTGGTCTCATTCCAGTGGTTCATCTTGAGAAACCCCTTGTCATATCCTCAGTCAGTGGGCATATCCTGACTGATTCGGTCCGGTACTGCACTGAATCTGTCTCACTACAAATTGGAGCTCTTCATAAGGAAAGACTCTCCTTCTACGTACTACCCCATTTTACCTTGTCTCTCCTGCTGGGCCTCCCATTCCATGCACCAGTCCTTTACTGGAAGTCTGGGGAGATTCTTCATTGGGGACCTGAATGCTAGACTCATTGTATGGTGGTTCCTCTTCCTGTCTTGACTTCTTCTGTGGCATCAAAGTCCCTGGAGGGGCTACCAAGGTGTTTTCTCCAAAAAACAAGCAGAGACGTTGCCATCTCATTGCCCCTTCGACTGCCCAGTGGTTCTCCTGCCTGGTGCTTCTCCTCCCGGAGGCCGTGTGTATCCTATCTTAGTTTGAAAGACTGCGGCCATGTCTGAGTACATTATATAGAACCTGCAGAGGGGTTTCATATGATAGTCTTCCTCACCTGCTGGCGCAGGTTTCTTTTTTGTGAACAAGAAGGACAGCTCCCTTCGCTCCCTTGTATAGATTATTGCAGGCTGAACCTGCAGGCTAAAATCTGCCGTTGATTACAGAGCTCTTTGACTGTCTGCGCGGCTCCAAGGTGTTCTCCAAGTTGGATCTTCGTAGGGTCTACAACCTCATCTGAATCTGCAAGGGAGTTGAATGGAAGGTGGTATTTTACAACCGTGATGGACATTTTGAGTATTTAGTGATGCCAATCGGACTCTGTAATGCTCTAGCTGTCTTCCAGGAGTTTGTGAATGACATTTTCAGGCATCTCCTGTATACTTCTGTTGTGGTCTACCTAGAAGACATCTTGGTGTATTCTCCTGACCTTGAGACCCACCAGTCACATCAAGTTCTTGGCTGGCAACGGGCTAATCATCTCTACTAGAGATGGGCGAATTGATTCTAACCGAGTGGAATTGGATCCGAATTTCACAGAAAATTTCATTAGTCACAAATCCAAAGTTTACGGTGATTCATGGGAAATAAGTTTTTTTTCCACCTTTTTCAGCAAAATAGGCGTGAGCACAACGTGCTACATGGGGCAGAGAACTCTGGGAAGGAGAAAGGAAATCCCTTCAATGACATATGCAGACCTGTAAGCCAATCAGTGACTAGCAGGCTTATGTGATGTCACACAGAATATAAAATTCCACATAATTGATTAACCACTATGTCAGACAGAAAGATGGCAGGTGGAGCAGGCATAGGTCGTAGCACAGTAAGGGGATGTTGCAGCCGGGGTCACTCTGTGAGGCCAGAACTGCCGTTGTCATCTAGTGGCAGTGTGTTGATTGGTTGACTAGGTCATTCACTTCCTCCCAAATAACATCTAACAACCCCAGCCAAGAGTCAGTGGGTTTGTCAGATACAACACTTAGTTTGCATGGCCCAGGAGCAGGTCAGCGGTACTCACCTGTCTTCAACCAGCCTCTGTCCTGTTCATTTCTCTCAGCCAGAGATCTACTAGGTGGTCTGGGTTCAGCACCACTATACAGTGAGGATGAAGACTTTGAGGACAGTCAGCAGCTGCTTGGCTGTGAAGAGGTGGGCAGACATCCGCTGCTTCATGCTGTAGGCAGGAAAGTAGAGATGTGGAAAGTGGCATGGGACGTTATGCAAGTACGCAAGCTGTGCACACTGAGACAGTTGAGAAGAATAGCAGTGACAGGGAAACACAAATTGACGATGATGTAACCGATCGCACTTGGGAGCCGGGCGAAGAGAGGGCCAGCTTTCATGTCAGGCAGCAGAGCAGGCAGCAAGTCGCTACTGTGGCCGTGAGTCAGCAGGGTGGCAGCAGTGTGTGGACGGTAGCCAAACGGCCATGGGGTACGAATCCCGCTTCGCAGGTTCAAGTAAGCAGTGGCACAGGGGCACAGCGAGGCAGCGGCAGTAGTAATCACTCAGTGTAGAATGTTGGCAGTAAAATCGCCAACTCGGCGCCAACTCGGCGATGTGGCAGTTCTTTGTTAAGACACCAGAGGAACCGAGTGTGTGTGTATGTCGAATCTGCAGGCAGAAAGTGAAGCGTGGCCAGGAAGCTAACGTTGGCACCACGGCCCTGCACTGTGCCCTTTGCCTAGTGGCACACATGCCGTTTCAGACAGTCAAAGCTCTAGAACCTCGGCTGAAGGGGGCTGTTTGTCTTTGACATAGTCTCCCGGTCCAGCTGCTTTTGCTCCTCACTACGCATGTCGCCAGCAGTCGTTAAGGGGGGCGATTACAAAGAGACAACTGTATGGGTCTAGCCATCCTATGCAGAAGCTGACCGTGCTCTTGTCCAAGTTGTTGGTACTGCAGTCCCTCCCTTTCCTAGTCTGCACCCTTCATCGATCTAATGGCTTGTGCCGAACTGAGGTGGAGAGTTCCAAGACGAAATTTCTTTTCCAAAAAGGCAGTACCAGCCCTTTACAAATATGTAACACAGAAGGTGGGCCAGTGCTTGAGCTTATCAGTTTCTTCTAAGGCACAGTCAAGGTACGGTCAGGGCCCTCTGGGTGAAGGTGCTTCCGGCCCAGCCACACCAACAACTTGAACAGGAGATGCTGCTTTCTCCTCCACATTGTCAAACTGCTGATCCTGAGCCAATGTCCTCCTCCTTCTCCACCACCACCTCAGCCTCCACAAGTCTGTGCCGCTTCATCATACCACATGTGCAGGGCACAGCGGTGTAACGCAGTTCTACACTTGGTTTTCCTGGGCGAACAAAGTCACACAGGGGAGGAACTGCACCGTGTCATGCAACGAGAAATAAATGTGTGGCTTTCTCCGCGACAACTGCAAATCGGAACCATGGTGACAGAAAATGGGAGGAGCATGGTGTCCGCGCTGCACCGAGGAGGGATTGCCCATGCGCCCTCCATTCTAAAAATGGCCAGAACACTGTGCACGCACTTCAACCTTTTTTACAAAGCCAAGCACACCCTCCTCGAGTTGCAGCGCCAGAGCGGACTACCCCCAACATAGTCTGATATGCGATGTTTCCACCCGTTGGAATTCCAGCCTCCATATATTAGAAAATCTGTATGAACAGAGAAAAGCAATTAATGATTTTTTGATGATGCAAGCGGACTGTAGTACTCCCCTGTGTAACTTTGATGCCACTGGCAGCTCATGCGTGACACCTGCCGTTTGCTCAGGCCATTTGAAGAGGCCACGTTATTTGTCAGTCTCCAGGATTGCGGGATGAATAACGTCATTCCACTGATTCATGTCCTGGAACTCATGCTGCAAAATCTGTCTGGAGACTACATCTCATGGCCAAATGAGTCCAGTGGGGGCTGAACTGGAGGAGGAGGAGGACATTGGAGCACAAGCAGAGTCTGGTGAAATTAGTGGTTCTTGTACTCAGGTGACAGGAGAGGAGGATCAGGAGCATCTGGAGGAGGTAGAAGACAAGGAAAAAGCACCATGGCAGTAATACAGTGGAGATGGAGGGCGGGAGTGCCTCAGAGTCACTTGCGCAGATGACCCGCAGCATGCTGCTTTGCCTAACTAGTGACAGCCGAATAGTCGACATCCGGCATAGGGATGACTTTTGGCTCTCCACCCTCTTGGAACCTCGCTACCAGTCAAAAATGGGTGACTTTTTTCAGCTGCTGAGAGGGAGGAACAACTGGCATTCTATAGAGATAAACTGTGCAGACAGTTGGCCGCTGCCTATGTGCGCCATTGTCCATCCTCTGTCTGGTCTGACCAGGGAATTCCTGGCAATCTTCGCTAACATGCTACTGTCACGGCTGCTGTGGGGAGTTTGGAGGTAGGAGCAGTAGCAGCTCCATTAACAACAGCTTTAGTCTGGAGTCCTTAATGAGCAGCCTCCTTCATCCGTCTAGTGAGGAGGGTAGCCGCCATCAGCAGCAGCAGCAGCAGGACATGGAGCAGAACCAGCAAGTGGTGGCCATCTTAGACAGCACTCTACCAACCCAGGTAGAGGATTCCCTGGACTACTGGGCAGCCAAACTTGATGTGTGGCCGCAACATGCAGAGTTTGCATTAGAGAAGCTGTCCTGCCAGGTGGGTGAGTGCAGTGGGAGCCAACGTTACCCAAAGGAGAACCCGCTTGTCCACCCATAATGTGGAAAGACCGACCTTTGTCAAGATGAATCAGGTGTGGATTGGCCAGGATTTCAACTCTCCAATGCCTAATGCATCAGATTAGATAAGCCATGATGCCTCCCCCAAACATTGAGAAATAAGTCTGGATTCTAACTACCTGCCTCAGCTACCTGCTGCCACCCGCCTAATGCCACACATCTGCTGCCAGTTGCTCCATCTGCCTCCCACCATCTTGAGTAGGGACTGGAATTGCCACCCACCTCCAAACTTTGTCATTGTGCCACTTTCTGTTCTGCACCTCCAGACTCTATAATTGTGCCACACTGTTGCCTACCATGTTGCTGCCACCTCCAGATTTTGTCATTGTTCCACTCTATGACCTCCTGCTTTTGCTGCTGCCACTGCCGCCTCCGTACTCTATGATTGTGCCACACTGTGGGCTACCATGTTGCTGCCACCTTTAGATTTTGTCATTGTGTCACTCTCTGACCTCCTGCTGCTGCTGACACTGCCACCTCCGCACTGCCACACTGTGGCCTACCATGTCGCTGCCAGCTCCAGAATTTGTCATTGTGCCACTCTCTGACCTCCTGCTGCCACTGCTACCTTCTTCGTCCTCCTCTTCTGCTATCCACCCTCTCCGATGTCTCTTCTCAGTCTCTTCTCTGACCCACAGACGGCTGATAAGAAGTGTCAGACTCCTCCTGTCCTCTCTCCTGGTGACAAGGTGTGGTTTTCCTCCAGATATGTCCAGCTGAAGATTCCTAGCTACAAGCTTGGTCCCTGGTTCCTTGGTCCTTTTGAAGTCAAACGCATCAATCTGGTGGCATACGAGCTCCGCCTTCCTCCTACAATGCGCCTCCTACACTCCTTCCATGTCTCTCTCCTGAAGGTAAGCAGGGAAGGAAAGATGACCGCGGCACTCACCGAAGAATTCTTCAATCTTTATTCAGATATACACAGGTGGTACAGGACGCCGGCATGCGGCAAGGCGACGGGCCGTTTCGCACTGAACAGCGCTTCCTCTAGCCTCTGACCATGGTTTTGCGCTGAACAGGCTAGAGGAAGTGCTGTTCAGCGCAAAACGGCCCGTCGCCTTGCCGCATGTCGGCGTCCTGTACCACCTGTGTATATCTGAATATTGATTGAAGACTTCTTCGGTGAGTGCCGCGGTCATCTTTCCTTCCCTGCTTACCTGCGATTACTATATTCTTGCGCTGAGCACCTCCGTGGTCTTCACGTCCCTGCAGTATAACGCCAGTCATTTAGTTCCAGCAGTAGTCCCGCCACGCTCAGGATCTCGAGGTGTATGAGAGTAGTGCCATTAATCCTGTCATGACTCTCTCTCCTGAAGCCTGTCATCTTAAATCACTCCTCCAGAGATTTCATGGGACTAAGAAGAGGGGGAGGCAAAAGGGGGCTGTAGCAAGTGTCGGGGCAGAAAATGGGATGCTAAGAGAGATCCTAGACTCCATAAAAATATGTAACTCTGCAATATTGGGTCTTACAGATCAGGTGGGGGCTCTGAGAGGAGATGTCTCACTTCTGAGAGAGGAGTTGAATAGGGTGAGAGATAAACAAAAAAACACAGAGGATAAAATTGCCATCATTGAGAAAGAGGTGGGCTCTCTCAAAAAAATCACTTCTTGGTTAGAAGTAGAGAATAAGGCCCTTAAAGGGAAAATAGCGGACATGGAGGATCGCTCAAGAAGAGCGAACTTAAGACTAATAGGGATACCAGAAAAAGCTGAGGGAGAGAATCCCGTAAGTTTCATTAAAGAGTGGCTTCTAAAGGAAATAGGGAAGGAGCATCTCTCCCCAAATTTTGATATCGAACGAGCACATAGAATCCCAGCGGGCTCTTATATCCCGGGGAACACCCCTCGTACTTTCATTTGCAAAATGTTACTCTCGAGGGATAGGGATACAATATTGAGACGAGCACGCGAATTAAAAGAACTATCAATTCAGGGCGTTAAAGTTGCAATATACCCTGATTTTTCTAAGGACACCCTCCAGAAAAGAAAAAGCTTTCTGGAGGTGAAAAGAAGGTTGCGAGATAAGGGTATCATTTATTCATTGATGTTTCCGGCCAAACTAAAAATTATTTTTCAAGGCCAGTCCCAGTTTTTTAGCACGCCAAAACAAGTGTCAGACTGGTTAGATCTTAAGGGACTATGAATGTAGATATCTAGGCTATTATAATCTCGTACAGGTCAGCAATTGGGGTGAAGGGGTCGGGTGGGGGCGGGTAAGTGGCTGAAGTAGGAAGAGTTCTACCATGGTAGGACAAGTCGGCGGGTTTTGGGGGGGCGGGTTGATCCGATGCTGGGGATTCTGCTTGGTCGTGGGGTGCTTGTTATTTTGGTCTGTTGTTCTCCTTCTCCTTGTCTGTGTAGGTATAATAAATGGGTACTAGGTTTATTTCGTGGAACATAAGAGGGTTAAAAGATCGCTTGAAACGCTGCATTATTTTTGACTATATTGTTAAACAACTACCAGCAATTGTTATTTTATTGGAGACACATCTCGATAAAGATTCGCTGGCCTTAGTTAATAGGAGGTGGGCCAGCCATGTGTATAATTCTGTTTTTTCTTCATTTTCTAGAGGTGTCTCCATCCTGGTTCATAGGTCAGTTGCCTTCCAAGTATTAGATGTAAGGTGTGATTCAGAAGGAAGATATGTATTCTTGTTAGGAGTATTAGCGGGCATCAAATGTGTAGTTGCAGGAGTTTATATACCTCCCCCTTTTAGATATGATGTTTTGATAAGTTTATTGCGGTTTCTGGAAAAGGCGGGCGATTGTCCCGTCCTAGTCCTCGGTGACTTCAATGCGGTAATGTCGGACAAGAAAGATCGTAAAGGGAAAATAAACCCGGAAGGGATAAAAGCGGTAGATACCCCCTTCTCTAGGTTCTGCCAGGAAGTAGGTTGGAGAGATGTCTGGAGATCCTTGAAGGGGGAACGGCAGATATATTCATGTCATAATCGCTCCCACAATACTTTCTCTCGGATTGACTTGGCTTTGGCCAATGATTTGGCCATCGACTGGGTGGCAAAAATCCGATATGATAATCGTTCCATATCTGATCATTCCCCATTGGTCCTTGAGTTATCCGGTTCTAGGGAACCTGCTCTTAGGTTCTGGAAGCTTAATCCGCAATGGTTGGTTCTATTGACGGCTGAAGATAAAATTAAGGAAGAAATATGTAGATTTATTTCGGTAAATAGAACCACAGGGAACCTCGGGCTAATGTGGGATGCAATGAAATCCTTTTTAAGAGGGATATTAAATTCAGAAATTATATACCTGCGGAAGCAATGGGCCAGACAGGAGAGGGCAGTAAAAAAGGAGGTGGAAGAAAGGGAAAGGGCCTTTCTTGAGTTTGGTTCAAAAGAGCGATACGATAGCTTTATTAAGAAACAAGAGGAATATAATAGATTGATTGCAAATAAGGCGATGCAGAAACTATTCTTCCTGGATCAGAAGTCACATTGTGAGAGTGGTGCCCCTTCAAAGGGGCTCCTGCAGAAAATCAAAAAACAACAGGAGGTAAATAGAATAACATCAATCAAAAATGATTTCGGGGAGGTAACTGCCAACGCGCAGGAAATTAGAGAAATTTTTTTAAAATATTTTCAAGGTATCTACTCCTCAGACCTGGAGGCCTCATTGGGAGATATAAGGCAATTCTTAGATAACATTCAATTTCCCTCCCTCCCGTCGGAGAGGGCAGATATGTTAGCTCGCCCTATAACTAGGTCGGAGCTTGAGGAAGCAGTTGCATCCTCCAGACGTAACTCCTCCCCGGGATTGGATGGGTTGCCTCTGGAAATATATAGTAGATTTGGTGCTATTCTTCTACCACTTATGGTGGAGATTTGGGAAGATGCTCAAAGGGAGGGTAGGCTCCCTGACTCGTGGTATGAGGCAAGTATAGTCCTGATACAAAAAAAAAATAAAGACCCATTGGAGGCGGAATCTTACCGACCGATCTCACTTATCAACGCGGACGCCAAATTAGTGGCTAAATTAATGTCAAACAGATTAAAGGAGTATGCGCCTACACTTATACACGAAGATCAATGTGGATTTGTGGCTGGCCGCCAGAGTAAAATGAATATAAGAAGGCTGTTTGCGGGCCTACAGCTGGGCTGGGGGGGGTCTCGCTCCATCCTGTCATTGGATGCCTCTAAGGCCTTTGATAGGGTGGAGTGGGACTTCCTCTGGGAGGTGTTGCGTAGATTTGGGCTCGGTGGCCCGTTTGTAGACTGGATTAGATTGTTTTATAGGGCCCCGCGGGCCTGTATTAGAATTAATGGCGACCACTCTTCCTTTTTTGCACTATCGAGGGGCACTAGGCAGGGATGCCCTCTGTCCCCGTTGTTATTTGCGTTCTTTATCGAACCTTTGGCAATAAAGCTTAGGGCAGACAGGGAGATAGAGGGGGGAGGGTTTGCTGGGCCCATGGATAAGATTATGTTATATGCAGATGATGTCCTCCTATGTCTTAAAGACTCTGATATATCTGTGCCAAAGGCCTTAAAGGTCATTCAGGAATTTGGTAGAGTCTCAGGTTTTCAGATAAATACCCATAAGTCGATTTTGGTTCCTCTCGACAGCGACCTACACCATAATTATTTCCAGTTTGAGCTGAAGGTTTCTTCTTCATGCGATTATTTAGGCTTAAAGATCACGTCCAAGGTTGATGATTATATTACTCTGAATCTCGCCCCTCTCTTAACAAAGCTAAAAAATAAGGTGAATACATGGAATACGCTCCCATTAAATCGGGCAGAGAGAGTTGTCCTCACAAAGAGCGTACTGTTACCTCAGTTACTGTATGTACTATGCAACTCTCCCTGCTGGATAGGCAAGAGATGGTTTGGGTTCATTCGGGCGATTATAAACAAACTACTCTGGGGGAGGAAAAAGGTGCGCATTAAACAAGAAACGCTAATGATAGATAGGGAGAAGGGCGGCCTCTCGCTCCCTTCCTTCTATCATTATTTTTTGGCGGCACAGGTACAGTTTATCTTGGAAAATAGACAGTCTAATATTTTTTATGCGATTACTTCTCGGTTGGGGCGAAGATTCGAATCAATGTTTGCTTTGTTGGAGGCTGGCCAATTGAAGGGTCTTAATGCTAAAAAATTCCCCTTGGCGCGGTTATTGGAGTATACTTGGAGAGATCTCAGGAGGTTATTTGGGATTAAGGGGGGATTTAAATTTACTCCCTTATGGGGTAATCTTAATTTCCCAGAATTAAGGTAAAATGGAGGATGTCGGGTTTTGGGAGAAAAAGGGGATTAAGTCTCTGGAGCAGTTGGGGGAACACGGCGCACTGCCTTCCTTTCAGGATTGGTGTTTTAGAGGTATTTTGGAGGAAAGGGATTTTTTCAGGTATTGTCAAATTGCACACGCATTTAAGAATGAACCTCACCACGATGGGTTCACGATACAGGTAGGGGGTAATTTCACAGAATTATTAGATTTAGATTGGTCACGACTTAATTTAGCTAATATTTATTGCCGGCTTAGGTCCAGTATTGACAAGAACTTTAGACACATAAGTCAAGTGAAATGGACAAATCAGGTCGGTCCTATTACTGCGGCACAATGGCGAGATATCTATAAGAGTGTTGTTAGATCATCGATTAACTTAAATCACAGATGCACACAACTTTATATATTATATAGAATTTATTTTTCACCAGATTTAATGTTTAAAATCGGTTTAAGTGAAAATTCTAATTGCAAGAGATGTAAAAGCCCTCAAGCCGACATCCTACATGTTCTATGGGATTGCCCGAAGATCAACTCATATTGGGAGGAGATCTTTACGAGAATAGAAAATCAGCTTCAAAGTCTGTTCCCGCGTGTGGCCACTTTTGGGGTTTTGGGCTTGCTCCCGAGGCCCTTAGATGATAGATTAAAAAGTGACCTGGCCTTGAAGACTATTTTCCTTGCAAGACTGGTATTAGTCAAACATTGGTCGGAGGATAAATCCCCAACAGTGAATGAATGGAGTAATTTAGTTAACCATATAAAATCGTACGAATGTGCGTATGAGAAACGCTACAGGAGGGGTAGTAGACTTAATGACATTTGGAGTAAATGGAGACTATAGAGATTTGTTTATGTAGGGCACCCCACTGAATATCTATTGTGACTGATCAGTATCTCCAGCATCGGTATAGGGTTATGGGGAGGTGGGGGGTGTTGGGGGGTCAAAGGGTTTAAGTATAAGGATAGTATGTCATTTTGTGATTGTGTTGTAAGCTCTTAACTGCAGGGAGCTATGTATATGTTATGAATAAGGCATATGTAAAGAAATTATGTATTGTATTAAGGATAATTGATGACAATAAAATGCATTATAAAAAAAAAAAAAAAAAAAAAAAAAAAAGGGGGTATTGTCACGGGTGTGCCTGCGATCCATACCTCTCCGTGGTGGCGCCCTCGGCCCTCACTTACCTTGCCACACTCCTGCTCCTGTCCCGGCTAAACCGGAAGTGCTTCCACTCCTTGGGGCGTGCACTCGAAGATTTAAAGGGCCAGAACACCTCTGATTGGTGCTGGCACTTCCGGGTTTCCCATAAAGACCGGCTACTCCCATCAACCCATGCTGGATCTTTGAGCTATTGTGAGAAGAGAAAGCTTTTGTTGCATTGCTATTCCGTTCCTGTTCCCATTCCCATTCCTGCTCCTTTGTGATTTCCAGTTGTGACCTGGACTTGACATCTGACCTTTGCATCACTGCCACTTGCCCTGAATACCTGCTTGTAACTGACTGTAATCAGACTGTCTCCTGAATTGGTACCTCGACCTTGGCTGCCACTGCGGGCTAGTCGCACCATTTAGACTCTGGTTTCATGTGTGCTAGTACTATCTCCCAAGATGGTCCAGAGGGTACCCTGACCCAGAGCCCTGACAGGTTCTTAACGGTGACTTTGTTAAGACTGCAATAGTCTATACATGGACGGAGTGACCCATCCTTTTTGGTCACAAAGAAGAAGCCTGTACCAGCCGGAGAAGATCATTTATGTATGAACCACCTCTCCAGGTTCTCTCTGATGTATTCTGACATTGCTGCGGTTTCGGGCACAGAGAGGGAGTACACCCAACTGTGAGGAGGAGACATACACGGCAGCAGATCAACAGGGCAGTTATAAGGATGGTGCAGTGGCAAAGTCTCAGTGGCAGATGCTTGGAGAACACAGAAGAGACCAAGACAGGATGAGGAACAACCATACAGCAAGAATGGAAATCAGATCCCCAAAAAAGAATCTCCCCCGTCTTCCAGTTAAGCACAGGTGCGTGGAGCTGCAACCAATGAAGACCCAACAGGATGGAAGATGTGGACTGAGGTAGCAGATAGAAAGACAGTCTCTCTTTATGCAGTGCTTTGACTTGCAGGAATAAAGGCTCAGTGCGGTACCGGAACAGAGAAGATTTGGTCACTGACAGAGGAGATGACCAGGGACTTCTCAAGGTAGACCACAGGGAAATCATGGCGGGAGACCAAAGCAGCATCCACGAGGATGGAAAAAAACCTGAAATTGGCTACCTATGTCAAAGCTGGGCAGAACGGGAATGTTCAGACATGGAGAAGCCTTGTTCTCACCTAGGGACCTAGGGACGCTTCTCTCAAGAACTCTAGGTGCAAGCATTTCCTGGACGCTAAGGACAGAGAGGACAGGTCGCAAGGAGGTTTTCCGGGCTGGCACAGTAGAGGCAGAGATTCTCCAGAGAGATCAGATCACTCAGAGTAGACAGCAGGTCACGCGCAGACAACACATCTTTAACTTGTCCTGAAAGTCCCTTTTTAAAGGTTGCAATCAGGGCTGCATCGTCCTGTGTATTATGTGTAGTGTCCTGTGTACTATGTGCAGTGTCCTGTGTACTATGTGTAGTGTGTACTATGTGCAGTGTCCCGTGTACTATGTGTAGTTTGTACTATGTGCAGTGTCCTGTGCAGTGTGTACTATGTGCAGTGTCCTGTGCAGTGTGTACTATCTACAGTGTGTACTATGTGCAGTTTGTGCTATGTGCAGTTTTCCTTGTACTATGTGCAGGGTGTACTATGTGCAGTGTGTACTATGTGCAGGGGGTGTACTATGTGCAGTGTGTGTACTATGTGCAGTGTGTACTAGGTGCAGTGTCCTGTGTACTATGTGCAGTTTATACTATGTGCACGGGGTGTACTATGTGCAGCGTCCTTTGTACTATGTTAAGTTTGTACTATGTGCAGTGTGTACTATGTGTAGGGGGTGTACTATGTGCAGTGTGTACTATGTGCAGGGGGGGTGTACTATGTGCAGTTTGTACTATGTGCAGTGTCCCATATACTATGTGCAGGGTCCTGTGTACTATGTGCAGTGTCCCATATACTATGTGCAGTTTGTACGATGTGCAGTGTACTGTGCAGTGTGTACTTTGTGTGGTGTGTACTATGTGCATTGTGTACTATGTGCAGTGTAGTATGTGCAGTGTGTACCATGTGCAGTGTGTACTATGTACAGTGGGTATTATGTGCAGTATAATGTGCAGTGTGTACTATGTGCAGTGTCCTGTGCAGTGTGTACTATGTGCAGTTTGTACTATGTGTAGTGTCCTGTGCAGTGTGTACTATGTGCAGGGGGTGTACTATGTGCAGTGTTTACTATGTGCAGGGTGTACTATGTGCAGGGTGTACTTTGTGCATGGTGTACTATGTGCAGGGTGTACTATGTGCAGGGTGTACTATGTGCAGGGTGTACTATGTGCAGTGTGTGCTATGTGCAGGATGTACTATGTGCAGGGTGTACTATGTGCAGTGTTTGCTATGTGCAGTGTCCTTTGTACTATGTACAGTGTTTACTATGTGCAGTGTCCTGTGCAGTGTGTACTATGTGCAGGGGGTGTACTATGTGCAGTATGTACTATGTGCAGTGTCCTATGTACTATGTGCAGTGTCCTGTGCAGTGTGCACCATGTGCAATGTCCTGTGCAGTGTGTACTATATACAGTGTGTATTATGTGCAGTGTCCCTGTGCAGCTTGTACTACGTGCAGTGTCTTTTGCAGTGTGTACTACATGTTGTGTGTACTTTGCACAGTGTGTACTTTGTGCAGTGTATTCTTATGTGCAGTGTGTACTATGTATGGTGTAGTATGTGCAGTGTGTACCATGTGCAGTGTGTACTATGTACATTGTGTATTATGTGCAGTGTGCACTATGTGCAGTGTCCTGTGCAGTGTGTACTATGTGCAGTATGTACTATGTGCAGTGTCGTGTGCAGTGTGTACAATGTGCAATGTCCTGTGCAGTGTGTACTATGTGCAGTGTTTGGTGCAGTGTATACTATGTACAGTGTGTACTATGTGCAGTGTCCTGTGCAGTGTGTACTATATTCAGTGTACTATGTGCAGTGTGTACTATGTGCAGTGTGTACCATGTGCAGGGTGTGTATTATGTGCAGTGTGTTTTATATGCAGTGTGTACTATGTGCTGTTTCATCTGCATTGTGTACTATGTGCAGTGTCCTGTGCAGTGTGTACTATGTACAGTGTTTACTATGTGCAGTGTCCTGTGCAGTGTGTACTATGTGCAGTGTTCTGTGCAGTGTATACTATGTACAGTGTGTTCTATGTGCAGTGTCCTGTGCAGTGTGTACTATATGCAGTGTACTGTATGCAGTGTACTATGTGCAGGGTGTACTATGTGCAGGGTGTACTATGTGCAGGGTGTACTATGTGGAGTGTGTACTATGTGTAGTGTGTACTATGTGTAGTGTGTACTATGTGCAGTGTACTATGTGCAGTGTGTTCTGTGTGCAGGGTGTGTATTATGTGCAGTGTGTACTATGTGCAGTGTATACTATGTGCAGTGTGTAGTGTGTGCAGTGTGTACTTTGTATAGTGTGTACTATGTGCAGTTTCCTGTGCAGTGTGTACTATGTATAGTGTGTACTATGTGCAATGTCCTGTGCAGTGTGTACTATGTATAGTGTGTACTATGTGCAATGTCCTGTGCAGTGTGTACTTTGTATAGTGTGTACTATGTGCAGTCTGTACTATGTGCAATGTCCTGTGCAGTGTGTACAATGTACAGTGTATACTATGTACAGTGTGTACTATGTGCAATGTCCTGTGCAGTGTGTACTATGTGCAGTTTCCTGTGCAGTGTGTACTATGTTTTCAACCAAAACAAATGTCCTCTCGTAGACACATTAATGAGTATCACTCCATACCACGTTGATCCCAAGAATGCACCTATCAGAATACACCACCAGATGGCTGCAGAGAGCTATTGAATAAATATTATTTATTTCTATAAAAAACAAGACAATGGGGCAGATTTACTTACCCGGTCCATTCGCGATCCAGCAGTTGAATTTCCCCGAGGCCCGCTGGAATGCCCTGAAGTTCACTGGCCTATACCTGGTGAAGGTAAGTGCAAGTCCCGCGACACTTTTTTTAAAAAAATGTGGCGGTTTTTCCAAATCCGTCGGCTTATCGTTCGGCCAAGCCCCCCAATTTCCGTCGCGTGCATGCCAGCGCTGATGCGCCACAATCCGATCGCATGCGCCAAAATCCCGGGGCAATACAGGGAAAATCGCCGCAAATCGGAAATATCATTCCATTAACCCCTTAAGGACGCAGCCATTTTGTAGCTTAAGGCTCAGACCCATTTTTGGATTCTGACTTGCGTCGCTTTTGAGCTCTGTTACTTATCAAAGCGATTATGAGATTGTTTTTCCCCACATGTTGTCCTTCACTTTAGTGGTAAATTTTGGCTGATAAGTTTTGTGTTTATTTACAAAAAAAAGAAAAATATTTTGAAAAATTCGGCGAATAGGGATGAACCGAATTTTAACAAATTTGCCCATCTCTAGACTGAATTGTTACATCCAAAAAGAAATTAAAAGGGGATTCAAACAAACGTTTCATATCCACCTACAATAAACAATCGGAGGAATTACGGGGTGTAATAAATAGACATTGGTCCCAAGATAGAAAACCCATTGGCACAGAGAACAAAAAAGTTGGGTAGCTTCCCATGTGGTCACTGTATTTCTTGTCCTAACATGCAACAGTCCCACACATTTGACTCAGCTGACGGACAGCGAACATACACAATTAGAGACAATGGGGGTCATTTACTAAGGACCCGATTCGCTATTTTTTGCGACAAATTTCCCCGGGTTTTTGGCGCACGCGATCAGATTGCGGCACATTGGCGCTGGCATGCATGCGATGGAAATCAGGGGCGTGGCCGTCCGAGAAAACCCGACGGATTCGGAAAAACCGCAGAGTATTTGTGTCGCTTGACACTCGCTTACCTGCACCCAGGATAGCTTGGTGAACTCCGGCGGACCTTGGCGGACTTCAGCGCGGCAGCGACACCTGGTGGACATCGGCCGCGCACGACCTTAGTGAATCACTGAAAGACCCGAAACCTTGATGGAGAACGCGCCGCTGGATTGTAACAGGACCGGGTAAGTAAATGTTCCCCTATGCAATACCACCGGAGATGTATATTATGCAACATGCATCTGTCCGAAAATATATGTGGCTCTTACCGCAAGGGAGTTGGGTACCAGCGTGAGAGAGCATGTTAGAGACATCATAAAAGCCAAAAATGTGACTAATCCAAAAGAACTTAGACCGATCCCTCGGCATTTTTTCCACCACCATGGATGTGATCCCAGAAGTTTCTACGTACGAGGTATTGAGGTGATACACTGTGGAATGAGAAGGGGAAATCTTAAGAAGATCCTGGCACAAAGAGAGTGCAGAAGGATGGTCCAGCTGGGCACTATGACCCCAGCTGGTCTCTATGAGGCGCTCAGTTTTCTTCCATTTTTATAAATGAATATTGTCCTGGGTAAAGAATAGACACGATCTCTTTTACCAGTTCATGGTTTTTCATTTAATCAGATGTTATTGTACGACTAGATGACGCGCTGGGAATAGCCGGAACCTGAATATCAGGATGAAGGAATAAGAACGAGAACCATGCGAAGATGCGACCTATACACAGCGAAAATATTATTGGGAAGGAGAATATGCGTCCAAGTGGACTTTTTGGCTGCACTGTATATGAAGTAACTTTAGGGTCATACTAACTAATTTTCTTTTTCTTTTTGTTCATTTATCCCTAATATTATTGTTGTCATAGTTTGTACTTCACTCTCTGTCCCCTCTCTGCTGCTGGAACGCTGTGAATTTCCCCATTGTGGGACTAATAAAGGATTATCTTATCTTAACTATAGATTTGGGAAATATATATTTTTTAAAAAAAAACATGGTTTGTGTTGAGAGATGTGTAGTAAAGGCAAAGGATATATACTTTTATAAGCACTAACAGCACTTTCTTCACAGGAACGGGTTAATATGCCCTTGTATATCAGGTGTATGGAAAGTATGGAAATTCTGTCATGTTTTTTCTTCATGATGCACCGTGATCAGACTTATCTCTGTCATTTATGTTTTGGGGGGATGTAGAATATATGAATTTTGTATGTTTATAACTTGCCATGATATTTTGATGCACTGTCACTTTATTGCACATTGTACTCTTTAGCACATGTGGAGTCACGTGAATTGTGGCTTACACACTAGTTAATAATTTTCTTCTTATTTTTTTCTTCCTTCACGGGAAACATTATTACTAATGGAATATCCTTTTTGCCTCATCTGATCCTTTCATCATTTTTATTAATTCCCATGTTTTTTCCTTACCTTTGTCACTCCGCCGGCCCCCTTTCTCCTGCCTTCCTTTTCTCTGCCAATGACACATAGCGCATTTCCATAGATGGATGACGCATGCGCAATAGATGGTGCAGCTCCTCCGATTTCCCCGCCTGCGTCTCTTGGCACACAGCGCATGACCGGGTTTCCGCTGGCGCTGTCGGACCCCGGACATGCGCACTAGTGCCACGATGCCGGAACTGGGGCAGGCGGCAGATCTGGCAGCTGTTTGAGGCACATGCGTCAATTAGGTCCATCTAGGAGGATATAAAATCTGGCTTTCCAGCGTGAGTTTCGTAGAAGTGTGGGCGAAACATGCGTTGGGGAGTCCGGGAGGCAACCTCAGATTGCAATAAATGGGTAAGACACTTGTCTTTTAGTTATATCCTCAGTGTTCAGGTGCATGCCACGTATTTACCTTTGCTGTGATTTCTGATGGAGGCGATACTATTTTGTGGATGTGCTCTTTGAGGAACAGGGCAATATACCCTGCATTGCACTGGAGTGTTTTTGTCTGATCGGACTTGTTTTTGGATATCCTCTGTTCATTGATTATTATACAATGACATATTTGTGAGTCATTTTATATATTGAATAAAGTTTATATTTCTGGTTTTATTAAAGAACATTGTAATTCCGTTTCTTGTGGTAGTACATTCTCTTCAAATGTCGTTGACGTATTCCTGAAAGACAGCTGGTGCATTACAGAGACCAAACGGCATGACCAGATACTCAAAGTGCCCATCATGAGTATTGAAGGCAGTTTTCCACTCATTGCCTTTGCGGAAACGAAAGAAGTTATACACTTCACAAAGGTCTAGTTTAGGGAAGACATTAGCTCCATGTAAGCATTCGAAAAGTTCCCTGATCAATGGCAATGGGTAGCAGTTCTTCACGGTGATCTTATTAAGGCTGCAATAGTCTATGCATGGACAAAGTGACCCATCCTTTTTGGCCACAAAGAAGAATCAGAATAAGTCATGAATAAGAGTGGGTGAACCACTTGAAACACGTAGACTTTTATCTCTGTATACCTGGATGTCACCTGAGAGCAAATAAAGAAATACCAATTCACAAGATCTCCATGAGCTGGGTCCATACATGTCATCTCATGTTTCCATGCCCCTTGCAGTGGGGTGAACTGTGCTCGATGAGACTGTGGTTATAGCGGCTGGTGAGCTGAAACATTTTCTTTCTGTTCTTACATAGGAACCCCTTCTGCAGGTTCTCTCTCATGTAGTCTGACATTGCTGCAGTTTCAGACACAAACAGTGGGTACACCTGACCCGTGGAAGAGATGAGCCCAGCAGCAGATAAATAGGATAGTCGTAGGGATGGTACAGTGGCAAATTCTCTGCTTGCTTCTTCAAAAATACATTGGCAAAGTCCATCAGACCCACCAGAGGCTTGGAGGACTTTGGAAAAGACACGGTGGAGACGGACAAGGTAGCTCCCGAAATCTTGACTGGCTTTCCGCTCCCCAGCAGAAAACTTCCTTGGTCTGCCAGTCAAGCACTGGTGCGTGGAGCTGAAACTAGGTAAGGCCCAAAAGAACTGAAGATGTGGACCGGGCTAGGATGTAAAAGGAAAGTCTCTCCATGTGCAAAACCCCACTTGCATGCGTAGGGGTTCAGTGCGTTACCGGACCGGGTCGTGGAGTATCCAGAGGCTTCTTGAGACAGACCACAGGAAGATGATACTGAGACACCAGGGCAGGATCCACAAAGTTTCCTGCAGAACCAGAATCCAGGAAGGCAGACACTTGAAACTGATTACTCATCCTGGAGCTGAGTAAGACAGTTATTTTTCGACGTGTAGAAGCTTTGTTCTCACCTAGGGACGCTTCTCCCAAGAACCCTAGGTGTGTGCGTTTCCCAGAAGGTGAGGACAGAGGGGACAGGACTGAAGGAAGTGTTCTGGGCTTGCACAGTAGAGACAGAGGTTCTCCTGATGTCACCTGGAATACTCCTGGGAAGACAGCCGAGCTCTATCCACCTGCAACAATTCCTCTGCGCTTATCACGGCAGGTGGCAGAAGCGGTCTTTGGAAGGCAAGAGCCAGGCGGGAAAAACATCCGGCCCTGACTTGTAGAGTCATGAAGAGTCTCAGCTTGCGTTCTGCAGATGGTAGACAAACATTAGTAGCAGGAAAGACTGCAGGAACATGACGCTGCTGCTGAGTGGCCATCAATAGTAGCCACTATTTAACAGGAATGACGCCAAACAAAGCTCCTCAATTTGCTAAATAGATCTTCCCTTTGATCCTATGCACAACGCATGTTGAATTGGCCTAATTTCCTGCATGTAAAGACCCTACACTGAGTCCTTTGAACTCGAAGGAACCCTGGGGTCAGAGGGAACCAGACCAAAGTATAATATGCAGAGAAGGCTGGGAGGGGTGCATAACAATGAAGCAGGGGCTGCATAAATTAGGTATCGGAGGAGTCAGGAGGCGCTCGGCTGACCAGACCATGAGCGCCTCCGTTTCATTAGATTATTTTTATAACCTTATTTTCTGGCTCTGACAGAAGCCATAGAGGAAGCTAAAAAAAGGATCTGTCACCCCCATCAGGTAGAGCGGGTGCGATACAGGACATTCTACCACTGAGAAAATGGTATCAGATGTCCTATAAGTCTGGAAACACGTTTCTAGCTTTGGTTTTTGGACAGATTTATTTTATTGTTCCATATTAATGTTTGTACTCTGTAATACAATATTATATCTGTATCTGCCCCCTATGATTTGTAAAGCTACAGGATATGATGGTGCTATATAGATAAAGATTATTGTTATTATTATTAGTGGTTGATATATGAGATGTGTGAGTCTGTTGGTTCTTTGAGACGTTTGTCTCATATCTATGTCTGTAGTCCTGGGAATACATGGCGGAAGCTCCGACCCTCTGCTGAGACCTGGGGGACCTGGAGGAAGGGTCATACAAGGAGTTTACAACTTTCTGTACTAAATTGGATTCAGTAGTATCGGTGTCCTCAGAAAACTAATATTGCTGATTTTGTGGCAGGAGTAAAGGCAGGCAGGATGGTGTAGACCCCCTCTCCCTGCTAACCAAGGGGGACTCGGGGCTCGCTTCCTGGATGTCATACATATAATCCAGCCATGCTTGCAAGATTTAATAAGAGTGTGATTTCTATTATATTCTATATTACTGAGGCTAATATTCTGCCGTCATCCCTTACTTCTCCCCAGCAGATCAGTTTTTTTATTGTTTTCAGATCTGAATAAAATGATAAAACATTTTGGGAAAAAC
>WNYA01001641.1:0-43053 GCA_019512145.1 Engystomops pustulosus
GGAGGAAGAGACGCGGTTTGGTTTTATAGCGGGAGGAAGAGCCGGGGTTATAGATTCGGGAGAAGAGCCGGGGTATAGCGGGGGACGGAGGAAAGGGGGTTTATAGCGGGAGAAGAGCCGGGGTAACGGTACAGCCGGGGTCAGCGGGAAGAGCCGGGTATCAGCGGGAGGAGAGCCGGGGTACTACGGGAGGAAGAGCCGGTGGTATAGCGGGAGGAATGAGCCGGGGGTATAGTGAGATAGAGCGGGAGGTAGGGAGGAAGAGACGGGTTTACTAGCGGGAGGAAGAGCCGGGTATAGGCGGGGGAAAGCCGGTAAGCGAGAGAGCGGGGTATAGCGGGAGGACAGAGCGGGGTATAGCAGGAGAGTTACGGTAATCAATAGGTTGCTACTAGTCGCTGGGCAGCCGGATCTCAGAGGACCTTGTATGACCCCTCCTGTCTGATAACCTCCCAGTCTCCATTATTCATCTTCTTGTGTAAATGAATACCTATATCTAACTTGGCGATTTGTGTATGATCATAAAATTATGTTTTTTTTGTACTTTTCACTATTTGGAAGGTCTGTGGGCAGTGTCAGGACGTTCGTCTTGGTTGGGCAACTAAGACTACCGGACATCATGCACAGGACTTACCCTCCTCCTCCAGATCCACTGAGATGGTTCCTCCACTGGAGCGGAAAGTTGGGTCTCACGGGCCGTGGCCGGGGTCTTAGGGTTTGTGATCTGGGCTCCATTTGCCGGTCCCTCGGTGCAGTCATCTCCTGAATATCCATGAAAACATTTCCATTCCATGTCGGTACGGTCTGTGAGGCGATCTTTGTATCGGGGTCTCATGAAGCTGCTGGGTACCTGAGAGATAAATAATGGGCATGTGATAGCCGCCTCCTGATGGACCAGTATTGTGTGTGGTAACACTACGAGACTATCAGGGTCATGACCTCATGACCCTTAGGGGCACCAGCTTGTGGGTCTACAGACTCCTTATAACCCTCCAGAAAAACAACACACAAAGATTTTACGAAAAATTCAGCCAAGAGGCTTGTTAAGTAAGATCCGTAGACTCCACGGACGGTGCGCGGACACTGGATCTGACCCCAAACACACGGCTGTACTCCGGCTTTACATAGGCCTCCACCCAGTCCTCCACCATGCAGGTGACCGTCCTCGTCACCACATAGGCGCACCAGTTCCTGCAAAAGTAGCCCAAAGAGCCATGATCTATACCAGGTACGTACAAGAAAGGTTCTGTGGGTTTGTTCTTAAGTTGGATTTGTATGTAAGTCGGAACTGTATATTTTATAATTGTAACTACAGACAATTTTTCTTTGTCCCATTGACAATTGGGTTTTTAAATTTTTTTGCTGTAATGGGAAGAAGGATTATTAATAAAGCTTCATTACAGACACCTTACAGCTGATCATTGCAGCCGGGGACTAAAGTAATATGCAGAGAGGTCACAGGGGAAAGAGAGGTCCGTCTGTAACTAGGGGTCGTCTGTAAGTCGGGTGTCCTTAAGCAAGGGACTGCCAGTACATGGTATCCCTGAAATGTGTTGATCATGGGGGCACTAATAAAGAATGTGACACACAGAAGAGAGGGGCTACAAATAAATGTGACACACAGGATGAGGAGGGGCCTACAAATAAATGTGAACACAGGAAGATGAGGGGCTACAAATAAATGTGACACAGAGGAAGATGAGGGGCTACTAATAAATGTGACACATAGGAAGGAGGGGCTACTAATAAATGTGACACACAGGAAGAGAAGGGGCTACTAATAAATGTGACACACAGGATGAGGAAGGGGCTACTAATAAATGTGACACACAGGAAGAGAAGGGGCTACTAATAAATGTGACCACAGGAAGGACGGGCGACTATAAATGGACACACAGGAAGATGAGGGGAGGCTACTAATAAAATGTGACACACAGGAAGAGAGGGGTACTAATAATGTGACACACGGAAGAGAAGGGGCTACTATAAATGTGACACACGGAAGAGAGGGGTACTAATAAATGTGACACACAGGATGAGGAGGGGCTACTAATAAATGTGACACACAGGAAGATGAGGGGCTACTAATAAATAAGACACAGAGGAAGATGAGGGGCTACTAATAAATGTGACACAGAGGAAGAGGAGGGGCTCTAATAAATGTGACACAGAGGAAGATGAGGGGCTACCATAAATGTGACACACAGGAAGAGGAGGGGCTACTAATAAATGTGACACACAGGATGAGGAGGGGCTACTAATAAATAAGACACAGAGGAAGATGAGGGGCTACTAATAAATGTGACACATAGGAAGATGAGGGGCTACTAATAAATGTGACACATAGGAAGAGAAGGGGCTACTAATAATGTGACAACAGGATGAGGGGGCTACTATAAATTGACACAAGGAAGTAGGGGGCTTGATAAATGTGACACACAGGAAGATGAGGGGCTACTAATAAATGTGACACACAGGATGAGGAGGGGCTACTAATAAATAAGACACAGAGGAAGATGAGGGGCTACTAATAAATGTGACACAAAGAAGATGAGCGGCTACTTATAAATGTGACACACAGGAAGAGGAGGGGCTACTAATAAATGTGACACACAGGAAGATGAGGGGCTACTAATAAATGTGACACACAGGAGATGAGGGCGCTACTTAAATGTGGACCACAGGAGAGATAGGGGCTACTAATAAATGTGACACATAGGAAGATGAGGGTACAATAAATGTTGACCACAGAAGATGAGGGGCTACTTTAAATGTGACACACTAGATGAGTATATAGCAAGGAAGGAGGCTACTTAATAAATGTGACACACAGAAGATGAGGGGCGTACTAATAAATGGTGACACATGGGAAGGAGAAGGGGACCTCTATGGTGAGCTGTGATCTGGTGCCATTAGGCACAGTATATGGATGTGATCTGGTTGCCAATAGACCTCTATTGTGACACATGCAGCAGGCTTGCCCAGACCTCAATTGGTGACCATGATCTGGTGCCATAGAACCTCTATGTGACTGTGATCTGGTGCCATAGACCTCTATTGTGACTGTTATCTGGTCCATAGACCTCTATGTGGGCTGTGATTGGTGCCATTAGACCTTATTGTGACTGTGATCTGTGCCATAGACCTCTATTGTGCTTTGATCTGGTGGCACAGACCTCTATGTGACTGTGATCTGGTGCCATAGACCTCTTGTGACGTATCTTGGTGCCTATGACGACTCTTATTGTGACCGTGATGTGCTGCCATAGACCTCTATTGTGACCGTGATGTCCTGCCATAGACCTCTATTGTAGCTTTGATCTGGTGCCACAGACCTCTATTGTGGCTGTGATCTGGTGCCACAGACCTCTATTGTGACTGATCTGGTGCCATAGACCTTTATTGTGGCTGTGATCTGGTGCCATAGACCCTTGTAGCTTTGAATGTGCACGACCTCTATTGTAGCTTTGATCTGGTGCCACAGACCTCTATTGTGACTGATCTGGTGCCATAGACCTTTATTGTGATTGTGATCTGTAGCCATAGACCTTTATTGTGACCGTGATCTAGTGCAATAGACCTCTATTGTGACCATCACGGGTGCCACATACCTCTATTGTGACCATGATCTGGTGCCACAGACCTCTATTGTGACTGTGATCTGGTGCCATAGACCTTTATTGTGGTTGTGATCTGGCTCCTATTAAACCTCATTGTGACGTGATCTGGTGCCATAAACCTCTATTGTGCAGTGACGTGATCTGGTCATAGACCCTATGTTGTGACCGTTGATTGGTTCATAGACCTATGTAGTCGTCGACGATGAGATTCTTCTTCCTGTGCTCCCGCAATTCTTCTTCCTGTGCTCCCCTGATTCTTCTTCCTGTGCTCCCCCGATTCTTATTCCTGTGCTCCCCCGATTCTTATTCCTGTGCTCCCCCGATTGTTCCTTCTGTGCTCCCCTGATTCTTTTGTGCTCCCCCGATTGTTCCTTCTGTGCTCCCCTGATTCTTCTTCCTGTGCTCCTCCGATTCTTCTGTTCTCCCGCGATTCTCCTCCTGTGCTCTGGATCTGCAGTTTTCACCATTGTCCTTCTCTCTTGCTCTTCACAGTTTCTCTCTGGGTTCTGTCTTCTTTTCAAGCTTCCAATCCTCCTCGTAGGTGGTGACCATAGAGTTCTCCCAGTATGAAGGTATTGCCAGGTGTCAGGAGCCTCTTGGCATGTAGCAGTGCACATTATAATTCTATGAATTACTCTCTGTCAGGTCAAGGAGACTCTGAGAAAGTGAAGCAACTGGAGGACAAGGTGCAACGTCTGACCAAGGAGCTGCAGACCTTACAATCTACACTTCTAGGGATGAATGAAAAATTCCAGTCCGAGATTCGTATTACTGTAGAAAATGTGCTGAATGGGAAGCAGCCAGCAGATTCCAGCCAGACCGATATGTCCGAAAAACTCAATGACATCCAAACTCTGCTGACAAACCTCGATAAGAAAGTGAAGGACCATGACCAAGAGCTTGGACACCTGAATCCCAATAAGCCCCCGGGCAGCTCTGACTACATTACAGACCTGAGAGGAGACATCTTACAAGAGGTGGAAAGAAGGATGCAGCAGTCATGCTCGGCGTGCCTCTCAGGAGTGGAGGGCTTCCGAAATCAACAAAATGAAGAAAGGGACCGTGTACGGGGACTGGAGAAACTTATCAACTCTGTGGACCTACGCAACCGAGAAGCCGTGCAGAACATCCAGTCACGTGTGGTGGAGCTGACAACACGACTGCCAAAAGATTGTTGCCAAGAAGTAGCTGATCTGCGCAGAAGAGTGGCTGAGGCTGAAGACAGAGCAGACACCTTGTCTGGATCCGTGGTGGCCCTGACTGTCCGCCTAGATAAGGAGCGAGTAGAAGGTAGCAACAACGATATCAACCACATGGGCACTAACCTCAACAACCGCCTGTCAGACATTGAGGGCCGAATGAACACCACCAGGCGCACCCTGGAGGAGCATTACTACCACTACAGAGATGAGATTAAAAACCATTTCCAGGATGAGATTGACAAACTGAAAGACGATCTGAAGAATCGCATTCAAGGCAACGACTACAAAATTAACATCCTGCTCACCGAGTTGGGCAACAGTTCTGGCTTCCGGGATCTGATAGAGCACAAGATGGTAGACTTCTCTCTCGATATGGATTCTCTGAAAGATCGGGTCGGCAAGAATGAAGATCGCATTAAGAAAGTCATGGAGGATGTCCAGAGTCTAAGCGGTCAGGTGACCAGTTCCGTCCACCATTGCAGAGACCAATGCAGCAAGCAGAGCTCAGATGTGACTCAGGCCGTCTCGGACTTAGAGAGTTTGGTGAAGCAAAACACAAACCAGATACAGATTTTCCACTCTGACATCACAGAGCTTAGAGAATCTGGAAGCAAAGTGCAAGGGACACTCAGCGACCTGGACGAGGAGCTCAGCAATGTGAAGGTCTTTGTGGATGCCAGTGGAGAGTCTTACACAAAGTTATTTAATGACCTGAAAGATGCGCAGGACAGATTCACAGCCACCATCTTGGATGATCTGGATCGCTTTGATCTGAACATTGCTCACTATCAGAACGACACTAATGGGAAGATGCTCGACATGGAGAATGATATCGCAACCCTTAAAAAGATGATACAGTTTGACTACAGGAGCTGCGGACAGGTGTGCTCCAACCTGCAGGAGGAAGTGGGCAAGTTAAAGGAGCAGGTGGAAAAGTGCACAGCCACATGTCAGGCTATCCACACCAAAGCAGAGGAGGGGCTGAGTGGCTCCAACAAACCTCTTGATGGCTTCACTGTCTTTGGAGGAAGCTCTAGTGGAGAACTGAAGCACCTACAGGGAGAACTTTCCAACATCATTGTGACCTTTTCATCCTTAAATGATAGTGTCAAAGATCTACAAGAAAGTGTGGAGAAACACGAGACAGACATCCATGACCTGGGAACAACCAAGCACAAACTTATATCTGAGATAAATAAACTTCAGGAGGAGGTGACGGACCACATCAAGGACAACACAGAGAAGTTCCACCTCTTCCAGAAAGAAATCAACAGCTTTGGCAGCATGGTGATGGAGGAGAGCCGGGAGTGCAGGCGTTCTTCAGGAGGACTGGAGGACCGAGTGTCTAAGCTGGAGAACATCTGCCTCAAGCTTGATACAGTGTCCGGGAGCCTGCACAAGATCAAGGAGAACCTCAACAAGCACGTGTCTGGCCTGTGGAACTGTGTGCAGGAGGTGAACAGCACCCTCAGGACCCACACTGCTTGGTTTGATAAACTTCACAACAATCAACTCAACAATATCAACGGTCGGCTGAACACTCTGAACAGCTCCATGCTGGTCCTCTCCACCGAGTTCCGAAATTTCACTCTACAGGACTTTATGGGTAAGACACAGAAGGTTATTATAACTTTATGAGATGGGAAGGGCATCAGATGGACGTGACCGTCTGTAATGTGGTCATGACCCCATAGTCAGGCACATCCACATTCTGCAGTCAGGACCATCACGTCCAGAAGGGCCAGTGCCCCTACATCCAGGAGACATCTGTTCATCTGATGATGTCCATACAGAATTGAGCTCTAGATAGCTGACAGTTTTGCCCTCAATATAAGACATTGGGGCTCATTTACTAAGAGCAGTGCAGGGTGTACTGCATGCAGTGTCCTGTGTACTATGTGCAGAGTGTGTACTTTGTGCAGTGTCCTGTGTACTATGTGCCGCCCGGTGGAAAACTCTCAGCTCTTTTCTGCGCCCCATCTACGGCCTCACACATGGCTCCCGCTGGATTACCAATCCCCTCACAACCGGTATCCTTCTTGATGACCAGTCCCCTCCAAATGACTCCTGCTGTGATAAGCAGTCCCCTCACACATGCTCCCCTGTGATGACCAGTCCCCTCACAACACATGGCTCCTGCTGTAATGACCCAGTCCCCCTCACATGGCTCCTGCTGTGATGACCATCCCCTCACACATGGCTCCGGTCTGTGATGACCAGTTCCCCCTCCACATGGCCCTGCTGTGATGACCATCCCCTCAAACACATCGGCTCCCTGTGATGACCAGCCCTCTCACACAGTGGCTCCTGCTGTGATGACCATTCCCCTCACACATGCTCCTGCTGTGATGACAGTTGTCTCACACAGGGCTCCTGCTGAATGACCGTCCCTCACACCATGGCTCCTGCTGTGACATCCACCAATTCCCCTCACGACCTGGCTTCCTGCTGTGATGACCATCCCCTCACATCATGGCTCTGCTGTGAATGACCCATCCTCTCAGACACATGTATCCTGCTGTGATGACCATTCCCCTCACACATGTATCCTGCTGTGATGACCAGTCCCCTCACACATAACTTCTGCTGTGATGACCAGTCGTCTCACAAACACTGCTTCTGCTGTGATGACCAGTCCCCTCACACACGGCTCCTGCTGTGATGACCATTCCCCTCACACATGGCTCCCGCTGTTGCTGACCATCCCCTCCCACAGGCTCCCGCTGTGATGACCATCCCCTAACCCATGTATCCTTCTGTGTGACCAGTCCCCTCACACATGACTCCTGCCTGTTATGACCATCCCCTCCAACACATGGCTCCCGCTGTGACGCCAGTCCCCTCACACAAGCTCCGCTGTAATGACCATCCCCTCACACATGGCTCCTGCTGTATGACCAGTCCCCTCACACATGGCTCCTTCTGTGATGACCAGTCCCCTACACGGCTCCTGCTGTGATTTACCAATCCCCTCAACACACGCTCCTGCCTGTGATGACCAGTCTCTCACACATGGCTCCGCTGTGATGACCAGCCTCTCCCCATGGCTCCTGCTGTGTGACGCAGTCCCCTCACACAGTGCCGGCCCTGCTGTAATGACGTGCAGTCCCCTCACACATGGCTCTTGCTGTGATTACCAATCCCCTCACACATTGCTCCTGCTGTGATTACCATCCCCCACACATGGCTCCCTCTGTGATGACTCAGGCTCCCTCACACATGGCTCCTGCTGTGATGACTAGTCCCCTCACACATAACTTCTGCTGTGATGACCAGTCGTCTCACAAACACTGCTTCTGCTGTGATGACCAGTCCCCTCACACATGGCTCCTGCTCATTACGAGTCCCCTCACAACATTCTCCTGCTTGATGACCAGTCCCCTCCTACACATACTCCTGCTGTGACATCACCAGTCCCCTCACACATGGCTCCCGCTGTGATGACCAATCCCCTCACACATGGCTCCTGCTGTGATGACCAGTCCCCTCACACATGGCTCCTGCTGTGATGACCAGTCCTCTCACACATGGCTCCTCGCTGTGATGACCAGTCCCCTCACACATACTTCTGCTGTTATGACGCAGTCGTCTCACAAACACTGCTTTCTGCTGTGATGACAGTCCTCACACATGGCTCCTGCTGTCTACCTATCCCCTCACACATCTAGCTTCGCTCCTGCTTATGAACCAGTCCCCTCACACTGACTGCCTGCCTGTGGACATCACCAGTCACCTCTCACATTTCTCCCGCTGTGAGGACCAATCCCCTCACACATGAGTCTCTGTGATGACCGAGTCCCCCTCACACATGACTCCTGCTGTGATGACCAGTCCCTCACACAGGGCTCCCGCTGTGATGACCAGTCCCCTCACACAAGGCTCCTGCTGTAATGACCACCATCCCTCACCGGCTCCTTGCCTGTGATGAACCATCCCCCTCACACACTGTGCTCCTGCTGTGATGACTCATTCCCCTCAACACACGCCCTGCTGTGATGACCAGTCCCCTCACACATTGGCTCCTGCTGTGATGACCAGTCCCTCACACATGTCTCACTGCTTTGAGGACTTTCCCCTCACAACATGGCCCTGTTGTAATGGGGATGACGAGTCCTCTCACACATGGCTCCTTCTGTGATGACCATTCCCCTCACAGATGGCTCCTGCTGTGACATCACCAGTCCTCTCACACATGGCTCCTGCTGTGATGAGCAGTCCCCTCACCATGCTCCTCTGTTATGAGACCATTCCCCTCACACATGGTTCCTTTTCTGTGAGGACCATTCCCCTCACACAACTGGCTCCTGCGGGATGACTACCAGCCCCTCTACACATGCTTCCCTGCTGTTGATACCAGCCCCTCACACATGGCTCCTGCTGTGATTACCAGGCCGCCTCACACATGGCTCCTGCTGAGACCAGTCCCCTCACCACATGGCCTCCTGCTGTAATGACCAGTCCCCTCCACATGGCTCCTGCTGTAAATAACCAGTCCCCCCACACAGTGGCTCCTGGCTGTGATTGACCAGTCCCCTCACAGACCTCCTGCTGTGATGACCAGTCCCCTCACCCATGACTCCTGCTGTGATGCCCGTCCCCCTCACACAGGGCCCCGCTGTGTGACCTTCCCCCTCACCAATGGCCCCTGCTGTAATGACCAGTCCCCTCACACATGGCTCCTGCTGTTATCACGATCCCTCACACAATGGGCGCCTCTGTGATGACCGTCACTCAACTGGCTCCTGCTATGACATCACAGTCCCTCACACATGGCTCCTGCGGGGATCACCAGTCCCCCTCACACATGCCTCCTGCTGTGATCAACAGTCCCCTCAGCAATGGCTCCTGCTGTGATCAACAGTCCCTCCCCATTGCTCCTGCTGTGATGACCAGTCCCCCTCACACATGCTCCTGCTTGAGACCAGTCCCCTCCACAGGGCTCCTGCTGTGATGACCAGATGCCCCTCACACAGACTTCTGCTGTGATGACCAGTCCCCTCACACATGCTCCTGCTATGACCATCCCCTCACACATGGCTCCGCGCTGTGATGAACCAGCTCCCCCTCACCATGGCTCCTGCTGTAATGCCAGTTCCCCTCCCACAGGCTCCTGCTGTGATGACCAGTCCCCCTCACACACTGCTCCTGCTGTGATGACCATTCCCCTCAACACACGGCTTCCTGCTGTGATGGACCAGGTCCCCTCACACATGGCGCCTTCTTTGATCACAGTCCCCTCACAATATGGGCTCCTGCTGTGATTACCATCCCCTCACACATGGCTCCTGCTGTGATGACCAGTCCCCTCACACATGGCTCCTGCGGTGATGACCATCCCCTCACACATACTTCTGCTGTGAATGACCCAGGTCCGCCACACACCATGTCTCCTGCTGTGAGAACCAGTCCCCTCACACATGCTCCCGCTTTGATGACCAGTTCCCCTCACACATGACTTTCTGCTGTGATACCATCCCTCACACATGGCTCCTGCTGTGATGACCATCCCCTCACCATGGCTCCCGCGTTATACCCGTCCCCCTCACCACACGGCCCTGCTGGATGAACAGTCCCCTCACACATTGCTCCGCTGTGATGACCAGTCCGCTCAACACATGTCTCCTCTGTAGGACCTGTCCCCTCACACATGGCTCCTGTTGTAATGCGAGTCCTCTCACACATGGCTCCTTCTGTGGTGACCATTCTCCCTCCATGATGGCTCCTGCTTTTACATCAACCAGTCCTCTCACACATGCGCCTGCTGTATGAGCAGTCCCCTCACATCATGGCTCCCTGCTGTGATGACCAGTCCCCTCATCACATGCTCCTTCTTGATGAACCATTCCCCTCACCAGGCTCCTGCTGTGATGACGCAGGCCCCTCACACCAATGGCCTCCTGCTGGGATGACCATACCCCTCAACATGGCTCAAGCTGTGATGACCAGTCCCCTCACCCATGGCTCCTGCTGTAATGACCAGTCCCCTCACACATGCCTCCGCTGTAATGACCATCCCGTCCCCCCACACATGGCTCTGCTGTGATGACCAGTCGGCCCTTACACATGACCCTGCTGTGATGACCGGAGTCCCCTCACACTACTTCCTGCTGTGATGACCCAGTTCCCCTGACACATGGCTTCCCGCCTGGTGATGACCAGTCCCTCACGATGGCTCCGCTGTATGACCATCCCCTACAACAATGGGCCCCCTGCTGTGAATCACAGTTCCCCTCACACATGGCTCCTGCTGTGATTCACAGTCCCCTCACACAGGCTCCTGCTTGATGACCACAGTCCCCTCACACATGGCTCCGCGGTGATGACCAGTCCCTCACACCATGGGGGCTTTTTTTTTTTTTCCGGCTGTGATGACCTTTCCCCGTCAACACTGGCTCCTGCTGTGATGACCTGCCCCTCACACCGGCTCCTGCTTGATGACCATCCCCTCAACAACGGGTCCTGCTGGATGACCATCCCCTCACACATGGGCTCTGCTGTATACCAGTCCCCTCAACACCACGGCTCCTGCGTAATTGATCATCCCTTCATACATGGCTCATGCGTGATGACCAGTCCCGCCTCACACATCGTCTCCTGCTGTGATGACCAGTTCCCTCACACATGGCTCCCGCTGTGATTACCAGTCCCCTCACCACATGGCTCCTGCTGTGATGACAGTCCCCTCACACATGCCCTCCGGCTTTAATGACTCAGTCCCTCACCCATGGCGCCTGCTGTGATGACCAGTCCCCCTCACACATGGCTCCTGCTGTGATGACATCCCCTCACACATGGCTCCTGCCTGTGATGACCTTCCCCCACTCAAACACATCGCTTCCTGCTGTGATGACGCATTCCCCTCACAATGCTCCTGCTGTGATGACAGTCCTCTCAAAAATGGCTCCTGCTGTAATACCATCTACCCTCACACACTGGCTCCTGCTGTGACATCCCCAGTCCCCTACACATGGCTCCTGCTGTGATGACAATCCCATCACACAGGCTCTTCTTGATGACCCATCCCCCTCACACATGGCTCCTGCTGTAGGACGAGTCCTCTCACACATGGCTCCTTCTGGTGTGACCATTCCCCTCACAGATAGTCGCTTCTGTGACATCACCGAGTCCTCTCACACTGGCTCCTGCTGTGATGAACCATTCCCCTACAACTGGCTCCTGCTGTGATGACAAGTCCCTCACACATGGCTCCTTTCTGTATGACCATCCCCTCACACATGGCGCCTGCTTTGATACCAGCCCCTCAGCACATGGGCTCCTGCTGTATGACAAGCCCCTCCACGCACACATGGCTCCTTCTGTATGACCAGTCCCCACATCATGGGCCTCCTGCTGTGATGACCATTCCCCCTCCCCTCACACATGGCTCCTGCTGTGATACCAATCCCCTCCACATGGTCTCCCGCTGTGAGACCAATCCCCTCACACAGTATCCTTCCTGGATGACCATCCCCTCATCAAATGACTCCTGCTTTGATTACCAGTCCCCTCACACATGGCTCCCGCTTGATACGCTTCCCCTCACACATGACTCCTGCTGTAATGACGCAGTCCTCCTCACACTGGCTCCCTGTGATGACCAGCCCCTCACCATGGCTCACCGCTGTATGACAGTCCCCTCACACATGGCTCTGCTGTAATTACCAGTACCCTCACATGCTTCCTGCTGTGATGACAGTCCCCTCACCATGGCTCCTGCTGTGATGACCAGTCCCTCACCATGGCTCCTGCTGTATGACCAGTCCCCTCAAACACACTGCTCCTGCTGTGTACCATTCCCCTCACACATGCTCCTGCTGTGATGACCATCCTCTCACACCTGGCTCCTGCTTGATTCATGCCTGTCCCCTCCACTGGCTCCTGTTGTAATACGAGTCCTCTCACACATGGCTCCTTCTTGATGACCATTCCCCCTCACAGTGGCCCTGGCTGTGACATCACCAGTCCTCCTCACACATGGCCCTGCTGTGATGACAGTCCCCTCACACATTGCTCCTTCTGTGATGGACCATCCCCTCAACATGGCTCCTTCTGTGATGACCATTCCCCTCACACATGTGCTCCTGCGTGATGACCAGTCCCTCACACATGGCTCCTGCTGTGATGACCAGCCCCTCCCATGGCTCCTGCTGTGATGACCAAGTCCCCTCACCCAGTGGCTCCTGCTGTATGACCAGTCCCCTCACACATTGCTCCTGCTGTAATGACCAGTCCCCCCCACACATGCTCCTGCGTGATGACCAATCCCCTTACACATACTCCTTCTGTATGGACCAGTCCCCTTACACATGACTCCTGCTGTGATGACCCCCCCTCACCATGGCTCCCTCTGTGATGACCATCCCCTCACACATGGCTCCTGCTGTGATGACCAGTCCCTCACACATGGCCTGCTGTGATGACCAATCCCCTCACACATGGGCTCCTTGCTGTGATGACCATCCCCCTCACACATGGCTCCTGCTGTGATGACCATCCTCTCCAACATGGCTCCTGCCTGTGATGACCAGTCCCCTCACACATGATCCCGCCTGCTGTGACATACCAGTCACCTCACCATGCTCCCGCTGTGATGACTCAATCCCCTCACACATGTAACCTTCTGTGATTGACCAGTCCCACCTCACACATGGCTCCTGCTGTGGATGCCAGTCCCCCTCACCACATGGCTCCTGCTGTATGACCGTCCCTTCCCACATGGCTCTGCTGTGATGACCAGTCCCTCAAACACACGGGCTCTGCTGTGATGACGCTCCCTCTCACACTGCCCTGCTGTGATGACCCACCTCTCACCGCTGCTCCTGCTGTGATTTCAGTCCCCTCACACTGGCTCCTGCTGTGATGACCAGTTGTCCTCACACAGGGCTCCTGCTGTAATGACCATCCCCTCACACATGGCTCCTCTTGTGACATCACCAGTCCCCTCAACCCATTTCTCCTGCTGTGATGACCAATCCCCTCACACTGGCTCCTGCTGTATGACCAGTCCCCTCACACAGGCTCCTGCTGTGATGACCCATTCCTCTCACACTTTGGCTCCTGCTGTGAATCACCATCCTCTCACACATGCTCCGCTGTGATGACCATCTCCTCTCACACCTGGCTCCTGCTGTGATGAACCTGTCCCCTCACACATGGCTCCTGTTGTATGACGAAGTCTCTCACACATGGCTTCCTTCTGTGATGACTCCTTCCCCCTCCAGATGCTCCTGCTGTTCATCACCAGTCCTCTCACACTATGGTCCTGCTGTGATGAGCAGTCCCCTTCACACATGGCTCCTGCTGTGATGACCAGTTCCCCCTCACCACTGCTCCTTTTCTGGATGACCATTCCCCCCAAACATGGCTCACCTGCTGTGTGACCAGCCCCTCACCCCATGGCTCCTGCTGTGATGACCAGCCCCTCACACAGGCTCTGCTGTGATGACCAGTTCCCCTCAACACATGGCTCCTGCTGTATGACCATCCCCTCACACATGGCTCCTGCTGTAGATGACCAGTCCAGTCCCCCCCCCTGGCTCCTGCTGTGATGACCAGTCCCCTTACACAGACCTCCTGCTGTAATACCAGGCCCCTTACACATGACTCCTGCTGTTATGACGCAGTCCCCCCTCACACATGGCTCCCCTGTGATGACCAGTCCCCCACACATGCTCCTGCTTGATGACTTGCAGTCCCCTCAACACATGGCTCCTGCTGTGATGACCAATCCCTCAACATGGCGTCTGCTGTGATTACCAGTCCCCTCACACATGGCTCCTTCTGTGATGACCAGTCCTCTCACATGGCTCCTGCGTGATACTTCATCCCCTCAACTGATTCCTTCCTGTGACATCCCAGTCACCTCACATTGCTCCCGCTGTATGACATCCCCTCACACAAGGTACCTTCTGTGATGACCTCATTCCCCTGCACCATGGCGCCTTCTGTGATGACCAGTCCCCTCACACTCTCCGCTGTGATGACCATCCTTCACACTGGCTTCCTGGCTGGGATGACCAGTCCCCTCAAACACACGGCTCCTGCGGTGATGACATGTCCTCTCACACATGGCTCCTGCTGTGATTACCAGCCCTACTCCCCACACAATGGCTCCTGCTGTGATGTCCAGTCCCCTCACACATGGCTCCTGCTTGATACCATTTGTCCTCACACAGGGCTCCTTCTGTAATGACCAGTCCCCTCCCACATATGGCCTCCTGCTGTGACATCACCAGTCCCCTCACACATGCTCCTGCTGTGAATGACCAATCCCCTCACACATGCTCCGCTTATGACCATCCCCTCACACATGGCTCCTGCTGTGATGACCATCCTCTCACCTGCTCCTTCTGTGACATCACCAGTCCTCTCACACTGGCTCCTGCTGTTATACCATCCCTCACACATGTATCCTGCCTGTGTGAACGTACGACCTTCCCCTCACACTGTAGCCTGCCGTGATGACCAGTTCCCCCTCAACACCTACCTTCTGCTGTGATGACCAGTCGTCTCACAAACACTGCTTCTGCTGTGATGACCAGTCCCCTCACACATGGCTCCTGCTGTCATGACTAGTCCCCTCACACATAGCTCCTGCTGTGATGACCAGTCCCCTCACACATGACTCCTGCTGTGACATCACCAGTCACCTCACACATGGCTCAAGCTGTGACATCACCAGTCACCTCACACATGGCTCCTGCTGGGATCACCAGTCCCCTCACACATGGCTCCTGCTGTGATCAACAGTCCCCTCACATATGGCTCCTTCTGTGATGACCAGTCCCCCCCTCACACATGGCTCCCGCTGTTGATGACCATCCCCTCAACACATGGCCCTGCGTAATGACCCTTCCCCCTCACACATGGGCTCCTTCTGTGAGACGCAGTCCCCTCACAACATGGCTCCTGCTGTGATGACCAGTCCCCTCACACATGGCTCCTTGCTGTGATACGCAGTCCCCTCAAACACAGTGGCTCCTGCTGTGATGACCAGTCCCCTCACACATGGCTCCTGCTGTGATGCCATCCTCTCACACATGGCTCCTTGCTGTGATGACCTGTCCCCTCCCCCACACATTGCTCCCGGTGTCATGACGAGTTCCTCTCACCATGGCGCCTTCTGTGATGACCTATTTCCCCTCACAAGGCTCGGCTGTGACAATCACCAGTCTCTCACCATGGCTCCTGCTGTGATGAGCAGTCCCCTCACACATGGCTCCTGCTGTGGATACCATTCCCCTCACACATTGGCTCTTCTGTGATGACCATTCCCTCACACATGGCTCCCGCTGGGATGACCATCCCCTCAACACATTGCTCCCGCGGTGTGACATCCCCTCCCACATTATCTTCTGTGGATGACCAGTCCCCTCACACAGTACTCCTGCGGATGACCAGTCCCCTCACACATGTCTTCTTCTGCTGTAATGAAACCAGTCCCTCACACTGGCTTCTGCTGTAATTACATCCACTCCACATGGTTCTGCTGTAATGACCAGTCCCCTCACACCTGGCTCCTGCTGAATGACCACGTATTCCCCCCACATATTGCTCCTGCTGGATGACCAGTCCCCTTACACATGACTCCTGCTGGATGACCATCCCCTCACACATAGGCTCCACGCTGTGATGACGCAGTCCCTCACACACACAGGCTCCTCTGTAATGACCAGCCCCTCACACAGGCTCCGCTTGCCATCACTACCCCTCACACATGGCTCCTGCTGTGATCAACAGTCCCCCTCCACATGGCTCCTGCTGTTTATGACCAGCCCCTCACCATGGCTCTGCTGTGATGACCAGTCCCCTCACACATGGCTCCCTGCTGTGATTACCTGTCCTCCCCCCTCACACACATGGCTCCTGCTGTGAGACCATCCCCCTCACACACGGGTCCTGCCTGTGATGACCAGTCCCCTCACACACGGGTCCTGCTGTGATGACCAGTCCCCTCACCCTTGCGCCTGCTGTGATGGACCATCCCTCACACACGGCTCCTGCTGTAATGATGCAGTCCCTTCATCCTGGCTCCTGTTTGATGACCATTCCACCCACACACCCGCTCCGGCTGTGATGACCAGTCCCCTCCCCTCACACATGGCTCTGCTGTGATGACCAGTCCCCTCACACATGGCTCCCGCTGTGTGAACCAGTCCTCTCACCATGCCCCGCTGTGATGACCAGTCCCTCCACACATGGCTCCTGCTGTGATGAACCAACCCCTCACACTGGCTCCCGCTTGTGACCAATCCCCTCACACATGTATCCTTCTGGATGACCATCCCCTCACAAATGCCTCCGCTGTGATGACCGTCCCCTCATACATGGCGCCCGCGTGATGACCAGTCCCCCCTCACACAGGACTCCTGTCTGTAATTACAGTCCCCTCACACATGGCTCGCTGTGATGAACCGTCCCCCCACATGCTCCCCGCTGTGATGACCAGTCCCCTCACACATGGCTCCTGCTGTAAATGACCAGTTCCCTCACACATGCTCCTTCTGTGTGCCAGTCCCCCTCACCATGGCTCCTGCTGTGATGACCAGTCCCCTCACACATGGCTCCTGCTGTGATGACCATCCCCTCAAACACACGGCTCCTCTGTGATGACCAGTCCTCACACATGGCTCCTGCTGTGATGACCAGTCCTCTCACACATGGCTCCTGCTGTGATGACCTGTCCCCTCACACATGGCTCCTGTTGTAATGACGAGTCCTCTCACACATGGCTCCTTCTGTGATGACCATTCCCCTCACAGATGGCTCCTGCTGTGACATCACCAGTCCTCTCACACATGGCTCCTGCTGTGATGAGGCCGTCCCCTCACACATGGCTCGGCGGTGGATGACCAGTCCCACACACACATGTGGCTCCTGCTGTGATACGCATTCCCCTCACACATGGCTCCTTCTGTGATTGACCATTCCCCTCACACATGGCTCCTGCTGTGATGACCAGTCCCCTCACCCATGGCTCCTGCTTGATGTACCAGCCCCTCACACATGGCTCCTGCTGTATGACGCAGTCCCCCCACACATGGCTCCTGCGTAATGACGCATCCCCTCCACACATGGTCCTGCCTGTAATGACCATTCCCCCCACACATGCTCCTGCTGTGATAACCATTCCCCTTACACATGACTCCTGCTGTATGACCAGTCCCCTTAACACATGATCCTGCTGTTATGACATCCCCTCACACATTGGCTCCCGCTGTGACGGACCATCCCCATCACAACATGGGCTCCTGCCGGCTGTATGACCAGTCCCCTCCCACATGGCTCCTGCTGTGAATGACATCCTCTCCCCTCACAAACATGGCTTCCTGCTGTGATGACCCAGTCCCCCTCACACATGGCTCGCTGTGATGACCAGTCCCTCACAACTGGCTCCTGCTGTGATGACCAGTCCCCTCACACATGATTCCTGCTGTGACATAACCAGTCACCTCACACATGGCTCCCGCTGTGATGACCAATCCCCTCACACATGTATCCTTCTGTGATACCAGTCCCTCACACTGGCTCCTGCTGTGATAACCCGTCCCCCTCACACATGGCTCCGCTGTGATGACCAGCTCCCTTCACACAGGCTCCGCTGTGATGACCCGTCCCCCTTCAAACACACGGCTCCTGCCTGTGAGACCAGTCCTCTCACACAGGCGCCTGCTGTGATGAACCAGCCCTCTCACACATGGCTCCTGCTGTGATTTCCAGTCCCCTCACACTGGCTCCTCTGTGATGGACCAGTTGTCTCACACAGTGCCTCCCTTCTGTACTGACCATTCCCCTCAACACATGCTCCTCTGTGACCATCACCATCCCCTCACACAAGGCTTCCTGCTGTGATGACCATCCCCTCACACGGCTCCTGCTGTGATGACCATTCCCCTTCACCCATGCTCCTGCTGTAGACCAGTCATCTCACACATGGCTCCTGCTGTGACCTCACCGTCCTCTCACACATTGCTCCTGCTGTGATGACGCAGTCCTCTCACACATGGCTCCTGCCTGTGATGACCTGTCCCCCTCACACATGCTCCTGTTGTAATGACGAGTCTCTCACACATGGCTCCTTCTGTGATACGCACTTCCCTCACAGAGTGGCTGCCTGCTGTGACCAATCACCAGTCCTCTCACAATGGCTCCTGCTGTGATGAGCAGTCCCCTCACACATGGCTCCTGCTGTGATGACCAGTCCCCCTCACACATGGCTCCTTCTGTGATGACCCTGTCCCCTCACACCTGGCTCCTGCTGTGAGGACCAGCCCCTCACACTGGCTCCTGCTGTGATGACCATCCCCTCACACATGTCTCCTGCTGTGATGACCAGTCCTCAACACATGGCTCCTGCTGTAATGACAGTCCCCTCACACATGGGCTCCTCGTAATGACCATCCCCCCACACATGGTCCTGCTGTGATGACCGTCCCCCTTACACATGAACTCCTGCTGTAATGACCAGTCCCCGTACACATGACTCTGCTGTATGAACCAGTCCCCCTCACACATGGCTCTGGCTCCCGCTGTGATGACCAGTCCCTCACACATGGCTCCTGCTGTGATGACCCAGTCCCCTCACACAATCGCTCCTGCTGTGATGACCAATCGCCCTCACACATTGCTCCTGCGTGATTACCATCCCCTCACACATGCTCCTGCTGTGATGAACCAGTCCTCTCACACATGGCTCCTGCTTGATGACCAGTCCCCTCACACATGATTCCTGCTGTGACTCACCAGTCACCTCACACATGGCTCCGCTGTGATGACCAGTCCCCTCACACATGTATCCTCTGTGATGACCAGTCCCCTCAACATGGCTCCTGCTGTGATGACCAGTCCCCCTCACACATGGCTCCTGCTGTGATGACCAGTCCCTTCAACATAGCTCCTGCTGTGGATGACCAGTCCCCTCAAACACACGGCTCTCTGCTGTGATGACCATCCTCTCACACATGGCTCCTGCTTGTGATGACCAGTCCTCTCTCACACATGGCTCCTGCTGTGATTCCAGTCCCCTCACACATGGGCTCCTGCTGTGATGACAGTTGTCTCACACAGGGCTCCTGCTGTACTGACCAGTCCTCACACATGCCTCCTGCGGTGACAATCACCAGTCCCCTCATCACATGGCTCCTTCTGTGATACCATCCCCTCACACATGTCTCCTGCTTGATACCAGTCCCCCTCACACATGGCTCCTGCTGTGATACCCAGTCCTCTCACACATGGCTCTGCTTCCTGCTGTGAACATCACCGTCTCTCACACATGGCTCCTGCTGTGATGACCAGTCCCCCTCACACATGTTCCCTGCCTGTGATGGACCATGTCCCCTCACACGTATCCTGCTGTGATGACCCGTCCCCTCACACATACCTTTCTAACTTCTGCTTGGAGGACCAGTTCCCGTCGCACAAACACCTGCTTCTGCTGTGATGACCAGTCCCCCTCAAACATGGCCTTCTGCCTGTCATTACTAGTCCCCTCAACATAGCTCCTGCTGTGATGACCATTGTCCTCCTCACCACAGACTCCTGCTTTCTCACCAGTCCCACCTCACACATGGCCAAGCTGTGCATCAACCAGTCACCTCCCACATGCTCCTTCTGGATCACCAGTCCCCTCACACATGCTCCTGCTGGGATCAACAGTCCCTCACATTGGCTCCTGCTGTGATGACCAGTCCCCTCACATGGGCTCCCGCTGTGATGACCGTCCCCATCACACATGGCTCCTGCTGTAATGAACCAGTCCCCTCACACATGGCTCTGCTGTGATGACAGTCCCGCTCACAATGGCTCGTCTCCTGCTGTGAGACCATCCCCTCCCCTCACACATGCTCTGCTGTGGATGACCGTCCCCTCAAACACATGGCTCCTGCTGTGATGACCGTCCCTCACACATGGCTCCTGCTGTGATGAGAACCAGTCCTCTCACACATGGCTCCCGCTGTGATGACCTGTTCCCCCTCACACATGGCTCCTGTGTAATGACGAGTCCTCTCACACATGGCTCCCTTCTTATGACCCATTCCCTCACAGATGCTCCTGCTGTGGACATCACCAGTCTCTCACAACTGGCTCCTGCTTTTGATGAGCAGTCCCCTCACACTGGCTCCCTGCTGTGATGACCATTCCCCTCACACATGGCTTCCGTCTGTGATGACATTCCCCTCACACATGGCTCCCGCTGTGATACCAATCCCCTCACCATGCTTGGCTCCCGCTGTGATGACCAATCCCTCACAACATGTATCCTTCTGTGATGACCAGTCCCCCTCACAACATGACGCCTGCTGTGTGAACCAGTCCCCTCACACATGGCTTCTGCTGTAATGACCAGTCCCCTCACACATGGCTTCTGCTGTAATGACCAGTCCCCTCACACATGGCTTCTGCTGTAATGACCATTCCCCCTCACACATGGCTCCTGCTGTAATGAACCGTCCCCCCACACATGGCTTCCTGCGTGATGACCAGTCCCTTACACATGAACTCCTGCTGTGATGACATTCCCCTCACACATGGCTCCCTGCTGTGATGACCAGTCCCCCTCACACATGGCTCCTGCTGTAATGACCAGTCCCCTCACACATGGCTCCTGCGGTGACATCACCGTCCCTCACACATGGCCCCTGCGTGATCAACAGTCCCCGCACACATGGCTCTGCTGTGATGACAGCCCCTCCCATCATGCTCTGCTGTGATTACCAGTCCCCTCACACTGGCTCCTGCTGTGATGACCTGTCCCTCACACATGGCTCCTGCTGGTGATGACCAGTCCCCTCACACCCGGGTCCCCTGCTGTGATGACCAGTCCCCTCACACACTGGTCCTGCTGGTGATGACGCATCCCCTCACACATGGCTCCTGCTGTGATGACCAGTCCCCTCACACACGCTCCTGCCTGTAATTGATCATTCCCTTCATACATGGGCTCCTGGCTGTGATGACCAGTCCCCTCACACATCGGCTCCTGCTGTGCTTGACAGTCCCCCTCACACAGGCTCCTTCTGTGATGACCATTCCCCTCACACAGGGCTCCCGCTGTGATGACCAGTCCTCTCACACATGGCTCTCCGCTGTGATTACCATCCCTCACACATGCTCCTGCTGTGATGACCGTCCCCTACACAGGCTCCTGCTGTGATTGACCTGTACCCTCACACATGACTCTGTGTGACTCACCAGTCCCCTCACACATGGCTCCTCTGTGATGACAATCCCCTCAACCATGGCTCCTGCTGTGATGACCAGCCCTCACACATGGCATCCTGCTGGTGGACCACTAAAATCTCCTCGCTCATGGACACCTAAGTGCTCTGACTGTAATGACCGTCCTCACACATGGCCTCTGTTTGAATACCAGTCCCTCCACACCTGGCTCCTGCTGTGATGACAGTCCCTACACACTCCTGCTGTGATGACCCAAGTCCCTCTACACATGAGCTCCTGCGGTGGATGACCGTCCCCTCGACACATGGTCCTGCGGTGAATGACCAGTCCCCTCTCACACATGGCTCCTCTTGTATTACCGATTCCCCCACACATGCTTCCTGCTGTGACTAACCCGTCCCTCACACATGGCTCCTGCTGTGATAACAGTCCCCGTCACACATGTCCTTCTTGATGACCACCCCTCACACATGGCTCCTGATGTGTATGACCAGTCCCTCACACATGGCTCCTGTCTGTGATGACCTGTCCCCTCACACAGGCTCTGCTGTAATGGACCAGTCCCCCAGTCCGTAGCATCCCTCAACACGGCATGCGTGAGTGACCAGTCCCCCCCACACTGGCTCCTGCTGTGGACCATTCCCTCAACCTGATCCTGTGTGGATGATCCCAGTCCCTACCATCACATGGCTCTGTGTATGACCAGTCCCTCAACCGGGTCTGCTGTGAAGGACCAGTCCCCTCACACATGGCTCCTGGCATCATCCCCTCAATGCTTGTGACAGTCCCTCACACATGGGCTCCTCGTTGTGAGCAGCCATGCCCTCACACATGTATCCTGCTGTGGTACCAGTCCCCCTCATACATTGCTCCTGCTGTGATGACCTCTCCAACTCACAAATGGTCATTCCTGCTGATACCAGTACCACGTCCCCTCAACACCGGTCGTGCTTTATGACGTTCCCCTCACACACGGTCTGCTGTAGGACCAGTCCCTCACACTCTACATGCGTGGTGGCGTCCTCACAGCTGTTGTATGACCAGTCCCTCACACAGGGCTGCCTGTCTGTACTGACAGTCCCCTCATAACACTGGCTCCTGCTGTGATGACCAGTCACTCACACATACGGCTCCTGCGTGTGAAGCTAAGCATGTCTGATGTTCCGCCTCACACATGGCTCCTGACTGTGCTGACCAGTCCTCTCACACTGCTCCTAATCGGACATACTTCAAATGGTCCTCGTGCATCAGCCCTCAAGATGCGTATGACCAATCCATCACCTGCTCCGATCCAGTCACTCATGGTCTGCTGGTATCCGCTCTCCAGGCTTTGTTGGACCTGACATTCCAGTCCTCACAATGGATCCTGCTGTGATGGAACCGTCCCCTCACACCATGGCTCTGCTGTATGACAGTTCCAATGCTCCTCTGTGAGACCCCTCACACATGGCTCCTGCTGGTGACATGCACCAGTCCCTCACACTGGCTCCTGCTGTGGATACCATCCTCCCTCACACTGGCTCCTGCTGTGATGACCAGTCCCTCACACATGGCTCCTGCTGTGATACCTTCCCCTCACACATGGCTCCTGCTGTGAACCATCCTCTTCACACATGGCTCCTTCTGTGACACACCAGTCATCTCTCACACCGTGGCTCCTGCTGTGATACCAGTCCCCTCCACACATGGACTCCTGCTGTGATGACCAGTCCTCTCACCCATGGCTCCTGCTGTGATGACCGTCCCCTCATGATGACACACATGGCTCCTGCTGTTATGACTGTCCTCTCACACATGGGCTCCTTCTGTGAGACCATTCCCCTCACACATGGCTCCTCTGGAGACATTCCCCAGTCACACACATGGCTCCTAGCTGTGATGACCAGTCCCCTGCACACATGTATCCAGTATCCCTGCTGTGATGACCAGTCCTCCACATGCGCCTGCGTGATGACCAGTCCCATCCCACATGGCTCCTGCTGTGATAGACCAGTCCCCGCACACACTGCTCTGCTTCTACATGACCATCCACCTCACCATGGCTCCGCTGTATGACCAGTCCCTCACATATGCTCCTCTGTGATGACCAGTCCCCCTTACACATAACTCCTGCTGTGACACCATCCCCTCACACATGTAGTCCTTCTGTGATCACCAGTCCTCTCACACATGAGCTCCTGCTGTGATGACCAGTCCCCTCACACATGCTACCGCTTTTATGACCATCCCCTCACACAATGGCTCCTGCTGTAATGACCAGTCCGGCTCCTCCCACCATGGCTCATGCTGTGATGACCAGTCCCTCACACATGGCTCCTGCTGTGATGACCATCCCCTCAAAGCCCTAAGGATCCTGGCTGTGATTGACCAGCCCCTCACACATGGCTCCTGCTGTGATGACCAGTCCCCTCACACATGGCTCCTGCTGTGATGACCAGCCCCTCACTCATGGATATTTATGCCATTATCTACCACATTGCCTCTTCTGCTCACCTGATGATGCATCATATGCATTTCCATCATTCACCAGGGGTCTGTCGAACCGATGGTTCCAGGCTCTGTAAGGGGATAGGTGAGAGCGGCCGAGAAGGAGATGTGAGGGACATCAGGCGGTAGACCAATAGGACCTGGAATCACAAACTGAGAAGTTATACTGAACATGAGTAGCAACACAACCATTTCACTTTGGTTTGTGACACTCTAACAAAAGGCTCCAGGGAGCAGAGAGATCAAAAGTCATATTGTATGTGTGGGGGATATCCTTGTACAGTGGATGATGCGGGGTTCACTCTGTACATGTGGGGGGTATATCCTCTGTACATGATGGTGCGGGGGTGATATCCTTGTACATGTGTGTATGATGCGGGGGTGATATCCTCTGTACATGTGTGTAATGATGTGGGGGTGATATCCTCTGTACATGTGTGTAATGATGCGGGGGTGATATCCTCTGTACATGTGTGTAATGATGCGGGGGTGATATCCTCTGTACATGTGTGTAAGATGGGTGTTCGGGGGTGATATCATCGGTAACATGTGTGTAATGAGAGCGGTTGATCCTCTGTACTGGGTAATGATGTGGGGGGTGATTTCCTCTGTACATGATGTGGGGGTGATATCTCTGATACTGATCTTGGGGGTCTTTTTATACCTCCCTATATTCTTCAGTTTCTTATTCTCACCTCGTTCTCCTTGAAGTCCTATAAGAGAACATGAGAATTAGTGATGGACCCTTGGATGCTCCGCAGCTGCCCTCCATCTGTGTCCTCTCTATATGGCAATCCTGAAGCTCTGGGTGATGGAGCCTTGGATGCTCCTGCAGCTGCTCCTTCCGTCCTCTGTGCCCTCTCTATGGGCATCCTGAGGCTCCGGGTGATCGACCCTTGGATGCTCCTGCAGCTGCTCTCCCCTCTGTGCCATCTATGTGGCATCCCCAGAGGCTCTGGGTGATGGACCTTGGATGCTCCTCAGCGCTCTCTCCCCTCTGTGTCCTCTCTATGTGGCATCCCTGAGGCTCCGGTGATGGACCCTTGGATGCTCTGCAGCTGCTCCTCCTCTCTGTGTCCCTCTCTATGTGTATCCCTGAGGCCTCTGGGTGATGGACCCTTGGATGCTCCTGCAGCTCTCCTCCTCCTCCTCTGTGTTCCCTCTATGTGCATCCCTGAGGCCCTGGGTGATGGACCCTTGGATGCTCCTGCAGCTGCTCCTCCTCTCTGTGTCCTCTCTATGTGGTATCCCGAGCCTCTGGGCGATGACCCTTGGATGCTCCTGCAGCTGCTCCTCCCTCTGTGCCCAATCTATGTGGCATCCCTGAGGCTCTGGTGATGGACCCTTGGATGCTCTTGCAGCTGCTCCTCCCCTCTGTGCCATCTATGTGGCATCCCTGAGGCTCTGGGTGATGGCCCTTGGATGCTCTTGCAGCGCTCTCCCCTCTGTGTCCAATCTATGTGGCGTCCCGATGGCTCTGGGTGATGGATCCTTGGATGCTCCTGCAGCTGCTCCTCCCATCGATCCTCCTCTTATGTGGCAACCCAGAGCTCTGGGTGATGGACCCTTGGTCCTGTCCTAGCTCTCTCCTCCCCTCTGTGTCCTCCTATGTGGCATCCCTGAGCTCCGGGTGATGGACCCTTGGTGCTCTTGCAGCTGCTCCTCCCCTCTGTGTCCTCTCTATGTGGCATCCCTAGGCTCTGGGTGATGGACCCTTGGAGCTCCTGCAGCTGCTCCTCCCTCTGTGTCCTCTTCTATGTGGTATCCCTGAGGCTCTGGGCGATGGACCTTGGATGCTCCTGCAGCGCTCCTCCCCTCTGTGCCAATCTATTGGCATCCCTGAGGCTCTGGGTGATGGACCCTGGATCTCTGCAGCTGCTCCTCCCAGCCACCGTGCTGCAAGGCGTAGACTCCCCAGAGCCACCGTGTTTCAAGACTGTAGAGCTACCCACTGAGCCACCATTGGTGGTCAAAGCTGATATTCCCCACTAAGCCACAGTGCTGCAAGGCTGTAGTGCTATCCCCTGAGCCACAGTACTGCAAGGCTGTAGTGCTACCCACTGAGCCACCGTGCTGCTAGGCTGTAGAGCTACCCACTGAGCCACTGTGCTGCCCTCACAATATGCTCATGTAATCAGTGCTCGGCGGCCCATATGAAGAAGCCAAAACTACCCATGAGCAGGGGAGGAGTCAGACCTGATGCTATTACACCAACTCACAGGTACCACATGTACCCCCATAATCCTAACCTCATGACCCTATGACCTTACTGTATAGCATGACTTTCACCTCCTCCATACATCACGTGTCTCACCTGGTGGCCCAACTGGTCCTTCCTTTCCACGAGCTCCATCTTTCCCAGGTGGTCCTTGTGTCCTGGTGGACCTTGATGTCCTGTTTTTCCAATTGGTCCTGGTGGTCCTGGTAAAACCTGGGGTCCTTATGAAGAAGTATTTGATTATATATTAGTGAGGTCATGGGCGTGGTCACCACCCCAGGTTATATGGCTCCTCCCACTATATGTTCTGTTCCGATTACTTGAGCCCCTGCCCCGGACTTTGCAGGTTCTTTCATGAGCTGCATAAAGTGTGCGAGACCCCCGACCAACAACACATTTCTGCCTTCTGCCCCGACAGGGGCGCACCGGTGCTCGGGTCGTGGGTCATCATGTAACAATGCACAGTCCTAACCAGACGTCCATCTTAAAGGTGCAGAAAAAAAAGTGGTGTCAAGCAAAGCAATTGGGCACCGATTCTAAGAACGGGCGCCCCTGCACACTATACAGGACACTGCCCCATAGTACACAGACCCCTGCAATATACATGAAAGAAAAGAAGTAATGAATATAACAAGGTCAGGGACTGTGGCAAGAATAAGGCCCTGCACATATAACACACTGCACCTAGTACACAGACCCATGCACATAGTACCAGCACCCCAGCACATAGTACACACTGCACATAGTACACAGGACCCTGCACATAGTACACAGCCCCAGCACATAGTCACCAGGACACATAGACACAGACACTACACATAGTACACAGGACCCAGCAACATATTACACGACACTGCACATAGTACACAGGACCCTGCACACAGCACACAGGACCCCTGCACACAGCACACAGGACCCCTGCACATAGCACACACTGCACATAGCACACAGGACACTGCACATAGCACACACTACACAGGACCCTGCACATAGTACACAGGACACTGCACATAGTACACAGGACACTGCACATAGCCACACCTGCACATAGTACACAGGACCATTGCACATAGTACCACACACATGACCCTGCACATAGACACAGGACACTGCACATAGCACACAGGACACTGCACTGCACCACTGCACATGTACACAGGACATTGCACATATACACACACACAGGACCCGCACATAGTACACAGGACACTGCACCTCAGTACAAGGACCACTGCACATAGTAACAGCCCTGCACATAGTACACACCCTGCACATAGTACACCCCCTGCAATAGTACACGGACACTTGCACATAGTACACCAGGACACCTGCCAACCTACCAGACACTGCACATAGAACCCAGAACCCTGCACATAGTACAACAGGACCCTGCACATAGTACACAGGACCCTACACATGAATACACACGCACATAGTACACAGGAACCTGCACATAGTACACACTGCGCATAGTACACAGGACCCTGCACATAGCACACAGGACAATGCCATAGTACACAGGGCACTGCCAAGTACTCCTGCACCAGTACACAGGAAACACTGCACATAGTACACACGGACCCTGCACATAGTACACATGACACTGCACATAAGTACACAGTGACACTGCCACATAGTACATAGGACATTCTGCACTAATACACACCCTCACCTACACAGGGACCCTGCCATATAGCACACAGGACACTGCACTAGTACACAGGACATTCTGCACATATACACACCCTGCACACTACACAGGCCCCTGCACATATCACACAGACACTGCACATAGTACACAGGACACTGCCCCTACGTACCACAGGACCCCGCACATAGTACACATGACCCTGCACATAGTACACAAACCCCTGCACTAGCACACAGGACCCTGACATATTACACACTGCACATAGCACACATGACACCATGCACGTACACCCTGCACACTACACAGTACCCTGCACCTAGTACACAGATCCTGCCATAGCACCAGGACACTGCACATAGTACACAGGACCCTGCATCAATTCAACAGGCACCCTGCACATAGTACACAGGACCCCTGCACATATACACACGGACCCCTGCACAATAGCACATGACCCTGCACATAGTACACAGACCCTGCACATGTACACACTGCACTCTACCAGGACCCTGCACATAGCACACAGGACCGTGCAATAGTACACACCCTCACCCCTGCACATATCACACAGGACACTGCACATAGCACACCGGACATAACTGCACCATAGCAAACAGACAAGTGCCACATAGTAACAGGACCCTGCACATAGAACACAGGACACCCTGCACCTAGTACACGGATGACCCTGCACATAGTACACCATGACCAGCTGCACATAGTACACTGTAGGACCAGCTAGCCCCACATAGTACCCAGTAACACTGCACATAGTACCACTGCACAAGTAACACACTTCCCCTGCACATAGTCACAGGACCCTGCACATAGTACACAGAGACCCCTGCACAATAGTACACCTAGACCCCTGCACATAGTACACAGGACCCGCACTATACCAGACCGTGCACATATACAGAACCTTGCACATAGTACACAGGACAATGCACATAGTACATCAGGACACTGCACATAGCACACAGGACACTGCACATAGCACACACTGGCCACTAGTACACAGGACACTGCACATAGTACACACTACACAGGACCCTGCACATAGTAACGAAACTGCACATAGTAACAGACACTGCCATAGTACACAGGACCCCTGCACACTACCCAGGACACTGCACTAGAACACAGACCCTGCACCTAGAACCAGGACCCTGCACAAATACACGGACACTGCACATAGTACAACACTGCACTAGTAAAACAGACACACACAGATACAGTGACACTGACAACATAGTACACGGACACTACACATGTACCACTGCCCATTACACAGGACACATCAGTACACATAGTCACCTGCACATAGTACACGGACCCTGCACATAGTCCACTCTGCCGCATAGTAACACAGACCCTGCACATAGTACACAGGGCACTGCACATTTACACAAGACCGACCCTAGCACATAGCACAAGGACCCTTGCACATAGTACACATGACCTGCACATATACACAGGACCCTGCACATAGTTACACAGGACACTGCATATAGTAACACAGGACACTGCACATAGTACACAGGACACTGCAACATAGTCAACAGACACCTCACTAGCCATGACTGCCACTACATAGGACCCCTGCACTAGTACACAGGACACTGCACATAGTACACATGACACTGCACATAGTACACAGCTACACAGCACATATACACAGGACACCCTGCACATAGTAACACAGGACACCGACTAACACAGGACCTGCACATAGATACACAGACCTGCACATAGTACACAGACCCGCACATCGTACACACTGCACATAGTCACAACATCTGCACATAGTACACACCCCTGCACACTACACAGAACCCTGCAACTATAGTACACAACACCTGCACACTACAAGGACCCTGACATAGTACACGGACCCTGCACATAGTACACAGCACCTGACACTAGACCCCACATAGCACCAGGACTTGCACTAGTAACACACCCGCACATAGTACACGGAACCTGCACATGCACCCTGCCAAGTACACAGACAGTACATAGCAAACAGGACACTTGCACATAGCCAGGCCTCACACCTGCACATAGACCCCTGCACATATTACACAGGACACTGCCCTGTACAAGGAAATCACTAGCACAAGACCCGGCACTAGTACCACCCTGCACATAGACACACCGCACTAGCACAGGACTGCACATAGTACACAGGACCTCTGCAACATAGTACACAGGACACTCTGACACGGACCTGCATAGTACACAGGACCCTGCACATTACACATACCCCTGACCAGTGTACCCCAGCACTATGTACCGGCACACCTTAACACAACTAGCTACAAACAGACCTAACTGACACACTCCAATACACAGGACCCTGCCCATAATAGCACAAGTGAATGCCCATAGCCACAGGCCCTGAGCATAGTACACAGGACATGACATAGCACACAGGACACTCACTAGCACAGACTAGTACCACATGACCAGCTGCCAAGAACAGAACCAAAGACACGGACCATGACAGCACAGACCGGAGACAAGGATCAAGTACGGACCCTACATAGACTGCACAATTACCACAGCACCCTGCACATAGTACACAGGACACCCTGCACATAATACACAGACCCCATGCACATAATCACAGGTACCCCTGCACATGTACACAGGACACTGCAATAACACAGACACTCTGCACATAGTACCCGGACACCTGCACATAGTACACAGGACCCACTGCACATAGTACCACCGGACCCCTGCACATAGTACCCAGGACAACCTGCACATACTAACCACAGAGGACAACCCTCTGACATAGTACACAGGACCTCTGCACATAGTACACAGTATACTCTTGCCACTAGTACCAGGAACTCTGCACATATTACACAGGACCACTCCATATACACGGACCATGCACATAGGCACACAGCACCCCTGCACATAGTACACAGGACACACCTCATGCACATAGTCACCCCCACAGTACACCTGCACATAGTACCAACACCCCTGCACATAGTAACACTGAAGGGTACACGACCTGCACATAGTACACGCCCCTGCACATAGATCACAGCGGACAACCCTGCACAGTACACGGACACTGCAATATGTACACCCTCACAAGTACAGCACTAGACCAGACCCTGCACATAGTACACAGACACCCTGCCTAGTACACAGGACACCCTGCACATAGTACACAGGACACCCTGCACATATATACACAGTACACACCGCACTGCACATAGTACACAGACACCCTGCACATAGTACCAGGACACCCTGCACATATTACAGCACCTGCACAGAGTACACAGGACACCCTGCACATAGTACACAGGACACCCTGCACAGTAACAGACACCCTCACATAGTACACAGGACACCTGCACATAGTACACACTGCACATAGTACACAGGAACCCCATGCACATAGTACATCGCACACTGTACAGAAGTACATGGACACGCTGCACATAGTACACAGGACACCCTGCACATAGTACACAGACCTGGCACATATACACAGACACTACAGGACCCCCGCACATAGTACCAGGCGATAGACACCTGCACATAGTACACAGGACACCCTGCCATAGTACCAGCCACCCTGCACATAGTACACAGGACACCTTCACATGTACACAGACACTCTGCACATAGTAACCAGGACACTCTGCACATAGTACACAGGACCTCTGCACACATAGTACACAGACACTCTGCACATTACACAGGACCCACTCTGCACATAGTACACAGGACACTCTGCATACATAGTATCACAGACACCTCTCACATAGTACACAGGAACACTCTCACACATAGTAACACATGCACTGACACCTCTGCACATAGTACACAGGACCTACTGCACATAGTACACAGGACACTCTGCAACATGTACACAGGACACTCTGCACATAGTCACAGGACACTCTGCACAAGTACACAGGACACGCTGCCAAGTGCACAAAGTACACTCTGCACAGTATATACACACCCGGCACATAGTACAACACTCTGCCAACATGTACGACAGGACACTGGCACAAAGTACACCGCACAAGAAAACCATAGCACTCTAGTACACAGGACCTCTGCACATAGTAGCACAGACTGCACAAGTACACACTGACCTGCACATAGTACACAGGACACTCTGCACATCGTACACACTCTTGTGCTCCCGGTTCTTATGTGCTCCTATTCTCTTTCTGTTGAGGTCCTACAGGGATTAGTCTTACGTTGTCTACGCCCGATTCTGCTCGTCCTTTTCTCCCCCGATTCTTCTTCCTGTGCTCTCCAAATTCTTCGTTCTGTTCCCCGTATTCCGTGCTACGATATTTTACTGGCTCCCCTGATTCTTCTTCCTGTGCTCCCTCTGGATTCTCTTCCGTGCTCACGGCAGACTGTCTGTCTTCTTCCTTGGTCTCCCCCCGATTCTTCTTCTTTCCTGTGCTTCCCCGATCTCTCTCCTTCCATGTGCTCCCCCGATCTATTACTGTCACCTTCTTCCTGTCTCCCCATTCTCTTTCATGTGCTCCCCATTCTTCTTCCTGTGCTCCCCGATTCTTCTTCCGGTGCCCCGATTCGTATCTCCTTGTCCGTCTTCATCCTGGCTCCCCGATTCTTCTTCCTTGCTCCACCCGATTCTTCTCCGTGCTTCCCCGATTTTCTTCCCATGTGTCCCCTGATCTTATTTCTGTTCCCCCCCGATTCTCTTTCTGCTCGCCCCAATTTTTTACCGTGCTCTGTCTTCCAGGCTCCGATTTCTTCTTCCTGTGCTCCCTCCGATTCTTCGTTTCCTCCGGCTGGGCTCCCCGATTCTTCTTTCCTGTCTCCTCCGATCTTCCTTCCTGTGCTCCCGCATTCTTATTCCTGTGCTCCCCTATTCATTCGCTCCGTTGTTCTCTTCCCCTTCTTCTGTGCTCCCTGATGTCCTTCTCCCCTGACTTCCTGCTCACCGTGTCTCCCTCTGTGCATCCCGATTCTGTTGCTCCACCTTATTGTTTCATGGTCTGCCCCCGATGCTTCTCTGTCTCCCCTGATTCTTCCCTGTTCTACCCCGATTGTTCCTTCTGTCTCCCACGATTAGTATTCTTCTTCTCCCCCCTGATTTTTTCCTGTGCTACCCCCGAATTGTTCCTTCTCCTGTGCTTCCCCGATTGCTTCTTGCTCCCTGATTGTCCTTCTGTGATTCCCGAGTGTTCTCCTTGCTGTATCACCGATTCTTCTTGTCTCTGTGCTCCCCTCGATTTCTCTTCTGTGCTCCTTCCGATTTTCTTCTTTGTGCTTCCCCGATCTCTGACTCCCGTCTCCTGTGCTCCTCAATTTATCTGTTACCCTCTTTTCTCCTCCTCCATGATTCTTCTCATGCTGCTCCCCCGATTCTTACTTTTCCTGTCTCCCCGTTCTTTCTTCCTGTACTCCCCCGTTCTTCTTCTTCCTGTGCGTCCCCGATTCTTCTTCTTCCTGTCGCTCCCCGATTCTTCTTCCCTGTGCTCCATCGATTCTGCTTCCGTCTCCCTCGATTCTCATGTCTTTCCTGTCCCCCCCGATTATTCTTCGTTTGCTCCCCCGATCTTCTGTCCTGTGTCCGATTCTAACGTGCGCCTGATTCTTCGTTCATGTTCTCCCCACTTTTTACCTGTGGCTCCCTGATTATGCTTCCTGGTCCCGATTCTTTCTCGTGCTCCCCCCGATTCTTCTGCCTGTGCTCCCCCGTTCCTTCCTGGTCCCCGATTCTATACCTGTTGCTCCTCATTCTCTTCCTGTGATCCCCAATTCTTCTTCCTGTGTCTAATCACCGATTCTTCGTGCTCCCCCGATTGTTCCTTATGCGCTCCCCTGTCTCTGTCTTGTCAACTGATGTTCCTTCTGTTACTGATGCTTCTGCTCCATATTTTCTTGCTCCCCTGATTCTGCTCTCTGCTCCCTGATTGCTTCCGCTGTGCTCCCCAGGATTCTCTCATGTTACTCCGATCTTATTTCCTGTTTCCCCCCTGATTTATCTTCCTGTTATCCCTGATTCTCTGGTTCCATAGACCTCTATTGTGACCGTGATCTTGTGCAATAGACTTCAATTGTGACCGTGATCTGGTGCCATAGACCTCTATTGTGACTGTGATCTGGTGCCATAGACCTTTATTGTGACTGTGATCTGGTGCCATAAACCTCTATTGTGACTGTGATCTGGTGCCATAGACCTTTATTGTGGCTGTGATCTGGTGCCATAGACCTCTATTGTGACCGTGATCTAGTGCAATAGACCTCTATTGTGACCATCACGGGTGCCACAGACCTCTATTGTGACCGTGATCTGGTGACACAGACCTCTTTTGTGACCGTGATCTGGTTCCATAGACCTCTGTTGTGACCGTGATCTGGTTCCATAGACCTCTATTGTGACCGTGATCTTGTGCAATAGACCTCTATTGTGACTGTGATCTGGTGCCATAGACCTTTATTGTGGCTGTGATCTGGTGTCATAAACCTCTATTGTGACCGTGAACTGGTGCCAGAAACCTCTATTGTGGCCGTGAACTGGTGCCATAGACCTCTATTGTGCCCGTGATCTGGTACCATAGACCTCTATTGTGACCGTGATCTCGTGCAATAGACCTCTATTGTGACCGTGATCTGGTTCCATAGACCTATATTGTGACTGTTATTTGGTGCCATAGACCTCTATTGTGGCCGTGATCTGGTGTCATAAACCTCTATTGTGACCGTGATCTGGTGCCATAAACCTCTATTGTGACTGTCAGCTGGTGCCATAGACCTCTATTGTGGCTGTGATCTGGTGCCATAAACCTCTATTGTGCCCGTGATCTGGTGCCATAAACCTCTAGTGTGACGGTGACTGGTGCCATAGACCTACATTGTGGTTTTGATCTGGTGCCATAGACCTCTATTGTGGCTGTGATCTGGTGCCACAGACCTCTATTGTGACCGTGATCTGGTGCCATAGACCTCTATTGTGACTGTGATATGGTGCCATAAACCTCTGTTGTGACCGGGATCTTGAGCCATAGACCTCTATTGTGGCCGTGAGCTGGTGCCGTAGACCTCTAGTGTGACTGTGATCTGGTGTGGTCAGATCACGGTCCCAGTTACAGTGGTATGCAAGGAAGTTAAACTGATGCAAACAATGAGGCAACTACAGAGTTTATAGCAGAGATTATACCAGGTGTATCAGAAGAGATATCAGGAGATTATACCAGGTGTATCAGAGGAGATATCAGGAGATTATAACAGGTGTATCACAGGAGATATCAGGAGATTATAACAGGTGTATCAGCGGAGATATCTGGAGATTATACCAGGTGTATCAGAGGAGATATCAGGAGATTACACCAGGTGTATCACAGGAGATATCAGGAGATTATACCAGGTGTATCACAGGAGATATCAGGAGATTATAACAGGTGTATCACAGGAGATATCAGGAGATTATACCAGGTGTATCAGAGGAGATATCAGGAGATTATACCAGGTGTATCAGAGGAGATATCAGGAGATTATACCAGGTGTATCAGAGGACATATCAGGAGATTATACCAGGTGTATCAGCGGAGATATCAGGAGATTATAAAAGGTGTATCAGAGGAGATATCAGGAGATTATACCAGGTGTATCAGAGCCGATGATTTGTAGGACTTTCCGGTGTTTGTACACGTACGGTGCAGAGACGGACCCTGCGCCACATTTATCATGCAGGCTCTATGATATAGTGATGGGAAGTCCGGCTCTTCTTAGCGAGCTGGATCATTAGGCTCCGCTCACTAGGAAGAGCTGGCTCTATAACATGAATAATAGGGAGTCTCCCCACACCGGGAGCCACCGTGCTGCCAAGGCGTAGAGCTACCCACTGAGCCACCGTGTTTCAAGACTGTAGAGCTACCCAGCGAGCCACCATGGTGCAAAGCTGAGTATTACCCCACTAAGCCACAGGCTGCAGCAGAGCGTCTTAGTGCTTATCCCCTGAGCCACAGTACTGCAAGGCTGTAGTGCTACCCCACTGAGCCACCGTGCTGCAGGCTGTAGAGCTACCCATGAGCCTGTGTGCCCTCACAATATCTCATGTAATCAGGTTGCTGGGCCCATATGAAGAAGCCACAAACTACCCATGAGCAGGGGAGGAGTCAGACCTGATGCTATTACACCACTCACAGGTACCACATGACCCCCATAATCCTAATCATGACCCTATGGCCTACTGTTAGCATGACTTTCACCTCCTCATACATCACGTGTCTCACCTGGTGGCCCAACTGTGTACCTTCTCCACGAGCTCCATGCAGGAGGGGAGGAGCAGCTGCAGGAGCATCCAAGGGTCCATCACCCAGAGGCTCAGGGATACCACATAGAGAGGACACAGAGAGGAGGAGCAGCTGCAAGAGCATCCAAGGGTCCATCACCCGGAGCCTCAGGGATGCCACATAGAGAGGACACAGAGGGGAGGAGAAGCTGCAGGAGCATCCAAGGGTCCATCACCCAGAGCCTCTGGGGTGCCACATAGAGTGGGCACAGAGGGGAGGAGCAGCTGCAGGAGCATCCAAGGGTCCATCACCCGGAGCCTCAGGGATGCCACATAGAGAGGGCACAGAGGGAAGGAGCAGCTGCAGGAGCATCCAAGGGTCCATCACCCAGAGCTTCAGGGATGCCATATAGAGAGGACACAGATGGGAGGAGCAGCTGCGGGAGCATCCAAGGGTCCATCACTAATTCTCATGTTCTCTTATAGGACTTCAAGGAGAACGAGGTGAGAATAAGAAACTGAAGAATATAAGGGAGGTATAAAAAGACCCCCACATCATGTACAGAGGATATCACCCCCACGTCATGTACAGAGGAAATCACCCCCACATCATTACACACATGTACAGAGGATATCACCCCCGCATCATTACACACATGTACAGAGGATATCACCCCCGCATCATTACACACATGTACAGAGGATATCACCCCCGCATCATTTACAACAACACATGTACAGAGGATATCACCCCCGCATCATAACACCATGTACAGAGGATATCACCCCCGCATCATTACCACAACATGTAACAGAGGATATCACCCCCGCATCATTACACACATGTTACAGAAGGATATCACCCCCGCATCATTACAACACATGTAACATGAGGATATCACCCACCCCCACATCATTACACACATGTACAGAGGATATCACCCCCGCATCATTACACACATGTACAGAGGATATCACCCCCGCACATGTGTACAGAGGATATCACCCCCGCACATGTGACTTTTGATCTCTCTGCTCCCTGGAGCCTTTTGTTAGAGTGTCACAAACCAAAGTGAAATGGTTGTGTTTGCTACCATTTCAGTATAACTTCTTCAGTTTTGTGATTTCCAGGTCCTATTGGTCTACCGCCTGATGTCCCTCACATCTCCTTCTCGGCCGCTCTCACCTATCCCCTTACAGAGCCTGGAACCATCGGCTTCGACAGACCCCTGGTGAATGATGGAAATGCATATGATGCATCATCAGGTGAGCAGAAGAGGCAATGTGGTAGATAATGGCATAAATATCCATGAGTGAGGGGCTGGTCCATCACAGCAGGAGCATGTTGAGGGACTGGTCATCACAGCAGGAGCCTTGTTTGAGGGGCTGGTCATCACAGAGGAGCCTGTGTGGAGGGACTGTCATCACACAGGAGCCATGTGTGAGGGGACTGGTCACAGCAGGAGCCATGTGTGAGGGGACTGTCATCACAGCAGGAGCCTGTGTGAGGGGACTGTCATCACAATCAGGAGCCATGTGTGATGGGACTGGTCCATCACAGAGGAGCCATGTGTGAGGGACTGGTATCACAGCAGAGCCATGTGTTGAGGGGACTGGTCACAGCAGGATCCATGTTGTAAGGGACTGGTCCATCACACAAGCCATTGTGAGGGGACTGGTCATTACAGCAGGAGCCATGTGTGAGGACTGTTATTACAGCAGGAGCCGTGTGTGAGGGGACTGGTCATCACAGCAGGAGCCATGTGTGAGGGGCTGGTCATCACAGCAGGAGCCAGTGTGAGGGGCTGTCAGCACACAGACTGTGTGCGGGACTGGTCATCACGCAGAGCCATTGTGAGGACTGGTCATCACAGCAGGACCATGTGTAGGGGAATGGTCATCACAGAGGAGCCATGTGTGAGAGGACTGGTCATTACAGCAGGAACCATGTGTCAGGGACAGGTCATCACAGCAGGAGCCATGTGTGAGGGACGGTCATCACAGCAGGAGCCATGTGTGAGGGACTGGCATCACGCAGGAGCCATTGTAGAGGACTGGTGATCACAGCAGGAGCCATGTGTGAGAGGACTGGTCATCACCAGCAGGACATGTGTGAGGACTGGTCATCACACAGGAGCCATGTGTGAGGGACTGGTCATCACAGCAGGAGCAATGTTGTGAGGGGATTGGGTCATCACAGCAGGAGCCATGTGTGAGGGACTGTGTCATTCAGCAGGACCATGTGTGAGGGACAGTCTCACCGCAAGCCATGTTGAGGGGACAGGTCATCACAGCAGAGCCATGTGTGAGAGGACTGGTCCTACACAGCAGGGCCATGTGTGAGGACTGGTCATCACAGCGGAGCCTGTGTGAGGGACTGGTCATCACAGCAGGAGCCATGTGTGAGGGGACTGGTCATCACAGCAGGAGCCGTGTGTGTGAGGTGACTGGTCATCACAGCAGGAGCCATGTATGAAGGGACTGATCATTACAGCAGGAGCCGTGTGAGGGGACTGGTCATCACAGCAGGAGCCATGTGTGAGGGGACTGGTCATCACAGCAGGACCCGTGTGTGAGGGGACTGGTCCCATCACAGCAGGACCGTGTTGGGGACGGTCTCACAGCAGGACCATGTGTGAGGGTACAGGTCATCACACGGAGCCATGTGTGAGGGGACTGGTTCCATCACAGCAGGAGCCATGTGTAGGGGCTGGTCATCACAGCAGGAGACCATGTGTGAGGGACTGTGATCACAGCAGGCCATGTGTGAGGGGACTGGTGATTCACAGCAGAGCCATTTTGAGGGGACTGTCATTACAGCCGGAGCCCTGTGTGAGGGACTGGTCATCACAGCGGGAGCCATGTGTGAGGGTACTGGTCATCACACAGAGTCATGTTTAAGGGACTGGTCATCACAGCAGGAGCCATGTGTGGGGGGACTGGTCTTACAGCGAGCCATTGTGAGGGACTGGTCATTGACAGCAGAGCCATGTGTGAGGGACTGGTCATCACAGCAGGAGCCATGTGTGAGGGGCTGGTCATCACAGCAGGAGCCATGTGTGAGGGGACTGGTCATCACAGCAGGATACATGTGTGAGGGGACTGGTCATCACAGCAGGAGCCATGTGTGAGGGGACTGGTCATCACAGCAGGAGCCATGTGTGAGGGAATGGTCCACAAGAAGGACATGTGTGGAGACTGGTCATTCACAGCAGGAGCCATGTGTAGGGACGGTCATCACAGCGAGCCATTGTGTGAGAGGACTGGTCATCAAGCGGAGCCATGTGTGAGGGGACTGGTCATCACAGCAGGAGCCATGTGTGAGAGGACTGGTGATGTCACAGCAGGAGCCATGTGTGAGAGGACTGGTCATCACAGCAGGAGCCATGTGTGAGGGGACTGGTCATCACAGCAGGAGCCATGTGTGAGGGACTGGTCATCACAGCAGGAGCCATGTGTGAGGGGGATGTCCTCACAGCAGAGGCCATGTGGAGGGGACTGGTGATGTCCATCAGCAGAGCCATGTGTAGGGAACGTCATCACAGCAGGAGCCATGTGTGAGGGGACGGTCATCACAAGCAGGCAGCCATGTGTGAGAGGACTGGTCATCACAGCGGGAGCCATGTGTGGAGGACTGTCATCACGCGGAGCAATGTGTGAGGGACTGTCATCACAGCAGGAGCCATGTGGAGGGGACTGTTCATCACAGCAGGACCGTGTTGGGAGTGTGACTGGTCATCACAGCAGAGCCATGTATGAGGGACTGTCATTACAGCAGGAGCCAGTGTGTGAGGGGACTGGTCATCACAGCAGGAGCCATGTGTGGGGGACTGGTCATCCAGCAGGAGCCGTGTTGAGGGACTGATCATCACAGCGAACCGTGTTGAGGGACTGGTCATCACAGCAGGAGCCATGTGTGAGGGGACATGTCATCACAGCAGGAGCCATGTTGAGGACTGGTCTCACAGCAGGAGCCATGTTTGAGGGGACTGCTCATCACAGCAGAGCATGTGTGAGGGACTGTCATCACAGCAGGAGCCATGTGTGATAGGGGACTGGGATGGTCACAGCAGGAGCCTGTGTAGGGACTGGTCATTAACAGCAGGAGCCATGTGTGAGGGGACTGGTCATCACACAGCGGAGCCATGTGTGAGGGGACTGGTCTCACAGCAGGAGCATGTGTAAGGGACTGGTCACACAGCAGGACCATGTGTGGGGGACTGGTCATACAGAGGAGCCATGTGTGAGGGGACTGGTCTATCAGCAGAGCCATGTGTGTGGGGACTGGTCATACAGCAGAGCCAGTGTGAGGGGACTGGTCATTCCAGAGAGCCATTGGTGAGTGGACTGGTCATCACAGCAGGAGCATTTGTGAGGTGACTGTCCATCACAGAAGGATACTGTGTGAGGGGATTGGTCACACAGGGAGCCATGTTGTATGGATGGTATCACAGCGGAGCCATGTGTGAGGGGATGGTCCATCACAGAGGAGCCATGTGGGAGGGACTGGTCATCACAGCAGGAGCCATGTGTGAGGGGACTGTCATCACAGCAGCCATGTGTTGAGAGGGACTGGTGATTTCACAGCAGGGAGCCATCTGTGAGGGGAATGGTCATCACAGAGGAGCCATGTGTGAGGACTCGCATTACAACAGGAGCCATGGTGAGGGGGACGGTCATCCATCCAGGAGCCATGTGTGAGGGACTGGTCATCACCGCAGGAGCATGTGTGAGTGGGACTGGTCCATCAAGCAGGAGCCATGTGTTGTGAGGACTGGTCATCACAGCAAGAGCCATGTGTGAGGGGACTGGTCATCACAGCGAGCATGTGTGTGTGGGTACTGGTCATCACAGCATGAGCCATGTGTGGGGGACTGGTCATTACGAGCAGGAGCCCTGGTGTTGAGGGGACTGGTCATCACACAGCGGGAGCCATGTGTGAGGGGACTGGTCATCACAGCGGAGCCATATGTGATGGGACTGTTATCCAGCAGACCATGTGGAGGGGACTGGTGATCCCCAGCAAGAAGCCATGTGTAGGACCTGGTGTGTCACACGGGAGCCATGTGTGAGGTGACTGGTGATGTCACAGCAGAGTCATTGTGGGGAGGGGACTGGTCATCACAGCGGATCTATGTGTGGGGACTAGCATGACAGCAGGAGCCTGTTTGAGGGCGGTCATCACAGCAGAAGCAGTGTTGTTTTTAGACACGGTCATCACACAGCAGAAGTTATGTGTGAGGGACTGGTCATCCAGCAGGATCATGTTGGAGGGAATGGTCATCACAGCAGGATACCTGTGTGAGGGACTGGTCATCACAGCAGGAGCCTGTGTGAGAGGACTGGTAGTCACAGCAGGAGCCATGTGTGAGGGACGGTCATCACAGCAGGAGCCATGTGTGAGGGACTGGTCATCACGCAGGAGCCATGTGTGAGGGATTGGTCATCACAGCAGGCCATGTGTGAGGGACTGTCTGATGTCACAGCAGAGCCATGTGTGGAGGGCTGGTCATTACAGGAGCCATGTGAGAAACTGCATCACAGAGGAGCAGTGTGCGGAACGGACATCACAGCGAGGAGCCATGTTGAGGGCTGGTCATCACAGCAGGAGCCATGTGTGAGGGACTGGTCATCACAGCAGGAGCCGTGGTTTGAGGGACTGGTCATCACAGCAGAGCCATATGTGAGGGACTGGTCATCACAGCGGGAACCATGTGTGAGGGACTGGTCATCACAGCAGGAGCCATGTGTGAGGGGACTGGTCATCACAGAAGGATACATGTGTGAGGGGATTGGTCATCACAGCGGGAGCCATGTGTAGGTACTGGTATGCACAGCAGGAATCATGTTGAGGGACTGATCACAGCAGAGCCATGTGTGAGGGACTGGTCATCACAGCAGGAGCCATGTGTGAGGGGACTGGTCTCACAGCAGAGCCATGTGTGAGGGGATGGGTCATCACAGCAGAGCCATGTGTGAGGGGAACTGGTTCATCCCAGCGAGCCATGTGTGAGGGACTGGTCTACACAGGAGCCTGTGTGAGGGACTGGTCATCACACAGGAGCATGTTTAAGGGACTGGTCATTACAGTCAGGACATGTGTAGGGGACTGTCATCACAGCAGGAGCCATGTGTGGGGAGCTGGTCATTACAGCAGGAGCCATGTGTTGAGGGGACTGGTCATTACAGCAGAGCCATGTGTGAGGGGACTGGTCATCACAGCAGGATCCATTGTGAGGGCTGGTCATCACAGCGAGCCATGTTGTGAGGGCTGGTCCATACAGCAGGAGCATGTGTGAGGGGAACTGATCATCACAGAATGTATCCATGTTGTGAGGGGACTGTCTCACAGCAGAGCCATTGTGAGGGGACTGTCATCACAGCCACTGAGCCATGTGTTTATAGGACCTGGTGCTGGCACGCAGAGCCATCTG
>WNYA01001641.1:43122-65192 GCA_019512145.1 Engystomops pustulosus
ACTGCACCCTATTGTGAGACAATGGTCATCACAGCAGGAGCCATGTGTGAGACAACTGGCATCCCACAGCACAGGAGCCATGTGTGAGAGGGCTGGTCCATCACACGCAGGAGCCATGTGTGAGAGAACTGGTGATCACACTACACAGCAGGAGCACGTGATTCTTTGACGGGCCGGACCATATGTGGTCATCACAGCAGAGCCATGTTTGAGGGGACTGGTCATACACAAGCATGTTCAGGCGAGCCATGTGTGAGGGGACTGGTCATCACAGGCAGGAGCCATCTGTGTGAGGGGACTGTCATACAGCAGGAGGCCATGTGTGAGGGGACTGGTCATCATCGGGAGCCATGTGTGAGGACTGGTCATCACACAGCAGAAGTCTTCATGTGTGAGGGGACTGGCATCACAGAAGGATTACATGTTTGGAGGTGAGATTGGTCCATCCAGCGGGAGCCATGTGTGAGGGGATTGGTCATCACAGCGGGACCATGTGTGAGGGGATGGTCATCCACAGGCAGGAGCCTTGTGTGAGGGGACTGGTCATTACAGCAGGAGCATGTGTGAGGGGCTTGTCATCACAGCAGGAGCCATGTGTGAGGGGACTGGTCTCATCACAGCAGGAGCCATGGTGTGAGGGGAATGGTCATCACAGAAAGGAGCCATGTGTGAGGACTTGTCACTCACAGCAGAGCCATGTGTGAGGGGGAAGTGGTCTCACAGCAGGAGCCAGTGTGATAGGGACGTGATGTCACACGCAGGCACTCTGTGAGGGGAATGGTCATCACAGAAGGAGCCATGTTTGAGAGGACTCGTCATTACAGCGGAGCCATTGTGGGGAAGGGTCATCACAGCAGGAGCCATGTGTGAGGGACTGGTCATCACAGCAGGAGCCATGTGTGAGGGGACTGTCATCAAGCAGGACCATGGTGTGGGGAACTGGTCATCACGAGCAGGAGCCATATGTGAAGGGGACTGGTCATACAGAAGGAGACATTGTGAAGGGACTGTGTCATTACAGCAGAGCCTGTTTGGAGGGACTAGTCATCACAGCAGGAGCCAGTGTGTGAGGAAACTGGGTCATCACAGCAGGAGCCATGTGTGAAGGGGACTGGCATCACAGCAGAGCCATGGTGTAGGGACTGGTCATTACAGCAGGGAGACGTCATGTGTAAGGGGACTGGTCATCACCCAGGAGCCCTGTGTGAGGGGACTTTCATCACAGCAGGAGCCATGTGTGAAGGACTGTCATCACAGCAGGAGCCATGTGTGAGGGAACTAGTTCATCACAGCAGGAGCCGGTGTGGAGGTGCTGGTATCACAGCATGAGCGTGTGTGAGGGGTGGCTGGTATCACAGCGGAGCCATGTGTGAGGGACAGGTCATAAAAGCAGGACCTTGTGAGGGACTGGTCATTACAATAGAAGTCCATGCGTGTGTGGGGACGGTCACTCATCAGCCGTATGTCCCACCATTTGCCCAGTATACGAGCGGTAAGGTGCCTCTCCATACGCCATTGCCGTCCTATGGAGAAAGTAATATGATTGTGACCATATATATGTTGCCCAATGGTCGTGTATATGCAGCATAATGGACAGAACAGAGAATCGAGAGCGCCGCACAGCACTCCTACATTGATTTTAGACACAATGGGGGTCATTTCTAAGAGCCCATTCGCTTTTTCCTCGACGACGTGTTACCCGCAATATTTCCGAGATTTGCGCCGATTTCCCCCTGAATTGCCCTGGATTTTGGCGCACGCTACGGAGTAATGATTTGTGGCGCATCGGCGCGCTGCCTTGCACCGACGGAAATTCGGGGGGGGGCGTGGCCGATCAAAAAAAGACCAGCGAAAAAACCGCCGCATTTAAAACAAAAAATCTGTCGCGGAGCTTGCACTTACCTTCACTTAGCCCGGCTCGGTGAACTCCGGTGCGTTCAGATGCTTTTCAGCGCAGCAGCGCCACCTGGTGGAGGGCGGAGGAACTGCCTTAATAAATCCCGCAGAGATTTATTGGACAACCCGACTGATTCGGACAAACCGTGGAATGTAGCAAGATCAACACTCTCATGCACTGGGAAGAAGAAGGTGAACGGGGAAGCGACACGTGCAGGAAATTGGACGCACAATCTTAGTGAATTGCGGCAGCTCCGGATCGGCGGCGTCAACGGGACGGTGAAGTAAATGTGCCCCAATGTGTCTTGTAATCCTCATACTGGTGGAGACTGGGTCCTTTGGATGAGGGATGTGATCCATATGTAGCATTCACTCTCACCCATTTAATTACATATCCAGTGGGGTTCCTGACCCAGGGACCACTATGTAATATGAATCATATGTAGGATCCGCCCGGTAACCAGGGGACGAACACTGAGGCAGTGAGGTCCTATAAGTACTTGGGTGTCCTCAACAATAAACTGGAGTGGGCAGAGTACATAAATGCACATCACAGGAGGGGTCAGAGCCGGCTACACCTGCTGAGGAGGCGGAGGGCATTCGGAGTGCGGGGGGCTCTTCTTCAGACCTTCCTCAGCTCTGTAGTGGCATCAGCATCTTCTCTGGTGCAGTATGTTGGGGAAGCAGCATCTCAGCGAGGGAGAGGAGCAGACTGATGAGGAAAGCCGGCTCTGTCCTGGGGGGGGTCCTCCGGACACTGTGCGGGTGGTAGCTGAGGGGAGGACACTGTGTAAGGTGACATCTATTCTGGAGAAGAGGTCACATCCCATGCAGGAGAATGTGGTGGCATTGGGGACCACCTTGGGGAGTGTTATCGTAAGTCATTCCTCCTGCTGCCATCAGGCTGCTCAACAAACAGAAGTAACCTGCACCCCCCCCCCCCCCTAACCAGTCCCTGCAGGTCCCATCCACAGACAGAAGATCACACTGCCCATCATTACTTGTCTTCTTTTTTTATCCCTTTTTTCTTTATGTTCTTTATCCCTAATACTATTGTTCGGTCATGGTTTGTCCTGCGCTCTCCGTCCTCTCTCTAACGCTGTGAATTTCCCGCTGTGGGACTCCTAAAGGATTATCTTATCTTACCCCCCCTTGTTTATCCCTGCAGGTATATTCACGGCCCCGGTGGCAGGTCGTTATTACTTCAGCGCCATTTTAACTGGCTACCAAGATGAGAAGATTGAAGCTGTCCTCTCCAAATCAAACACAGGCATTGCGCGTGTAGACTCTGCAGGATACCAGCCTGAAGGCCTCGAGAAGAAGCCCCTGGTGGAGAACAAGACCCCTCCCGGTGCCCTGGCTGTGTTCAACATTATCCTGCAACTGAATGCTGGGGACACCATCTGCATTGACCTGGTGACCGGCCGTCTGGCCTATTCTGACGAGCCGCTGACAATCTTTAATGGCATTCTCCTGTACGAGGGGGAAGCAGATCTGGAGTAGACCACATTGGTTCTGTCCTTCTGAGGAGCTCACTCTCATGATGGACAATGTGTTTTCATCATCCATAACTTTCAGCTGTGACAAGTGTAGGGGCTCGGGAAGAATATTGGGGTATGTCGTCCCCTCAGATATGAGCCCTGAAGATCAGCTGCACCGAGCCTGTTATCAGTATTAACACCACCATGTACCTCACTCGTAAAGTATCCGCCATGATAAAACCACTTAGTGTTATCACCACGAGAAGCTGACTGTCCGTCCATATATACATGTGTGACCCTCGATGTCTTGTTGCGTTGATTCCGTGGAGCCATCGTCCCCATTGGCTTCCTGCCATGGTGACACCTGGGGAGGAAGTGAAGACCTACCTCCGCCTTTATGTAGTGGCTCCTGAGGTCATCACCAAGGGCTGGAAACCCTCCAACAACAGGTCAATGAAGTGACCGCCATGGTGAGAATCCTGACACCACTTGGGCTCTTCACCTCTAGGAAACTTATTGTACATAAAATATACAATGGGGAAGAGCAGAAGATATTCTGTAGGACAGGGACACATGTGAAAGACTTGAGTATCCTGGAGGCAGCATATACCCAACGTCCACTCCCAACCCGCACACCCCGCCCCTCACATAATACTTCTCCCTATTTATATATTTATATAGAAGCTCAAGTTACATGAAGTCTCCTGCCCCTTATGTCTTCTAATGGAACGAACATGGGGAAGGCTCTGCAACACAAGGGGAAGGCTCTGCAACACAAGGGGGAGGCTCCAAAAACATCCACCATATACTCAAGTATTATATGGCTGTTTATCACGCTGAGTAACATTTGCCAACTAATTGAGGGTGTATAGTTCCGCGACTGTAATAAAAAGGGGGATTGTGCCTGTGTCAGATCAAAAAGATTTGTCTCAAATCGGTGGTTGGTGCTTATTTACGTGCAATAAGTGTAGGTCTGGGATATGGTTGTCAAATCTCATCGTATGTAGTGGTTATGGTGAGTGATTATGAGTTTAGCAAGTTCGTGATATTTTATGAACGTTGATTTATTCGACGCTCTATAGGTTGTTCAAAAATGTAGTATGTATAGCCCCTTGTCCACCCCCCCCCCATACAGATTTTAGACACTTTTTATGCATTCCAGACACAGTTTCCTATGTCTAGAAAAAAGCTCGGTGATACAGATATTCTGACCCCATGGTCGACCACTATTGACTGTGGTTAGCCAAAATGAAAGTCGCTGTGTAGGCTTAATCAGTTTAGTGCTGTTGTTTACTACAAAGAACAAGGGACAATGGAGGCTGTCCCGAACAAGTATGGTCATCTACAAAATTCCACATCTTACTTATCACCTTCCGATGGCTGGCTGTCATGTGTTCTACAATAGTAGAAATATTCACTTACCTAGGCTGGGTATATTTTTGGCCTAAGATTTAATAGTTCTAGTTAGTTTTAGTGAAAGATAATTTTTATTCTATGTTGCCTAATATTTTAATCTCTATGGAATTAATACATAGATGCGGGCGTCTATGTGAATTAAGAATTATGATGATACAACTGTCAAAGTTTCTTGTGTTAGTAATATATTAGCGTAGAGTCAGGTTCATCCATACAGTTGCGGGGTTTGCGGAACCTCAGTAGTAGTATGGGATCCGAAACAAGAACAAGCGATAACAATGCAGAAACGGGGGGGCATTTAAAGGTTGAATGATTTTTAACCCATCAGGCCGGCATATATATAGTAGATCCTTGGAGGACTTTTTGGATTCAAGATTGATCAAGGTTGACCAAAATGTTTCTTTTTTTAGCATTTACCGACATCTATAGAGAAATCTAAAGTAGTAGTTAATGCTTGCTGCATGCATTCCTCCACTCATCCCCCCAGTCTATAGTACAAGTACAATACGCCAATCCGCGGCAACATTTTTATCAGGGCCATGAGACCTTGTATTCATCAGCTATTTCCTTTAGTACAACGGAGAAAACATTGTAGGCTCATCAAGATTATAACACTTTTGAGTCTGTAATGGAATCTGCCCCCCATTGTGTAGGTCAGAAGTTGGAACACACAGTTAATAGACATCGATACATGTGCGCAATGACGAACCCCAGGTACTTTGCCTTTTAGGTTCCTCAGCCCTGGACACGACCCTCCTTACAACCCTACACTATGCCTCCTGTTGTTGGCTGAATTGATACATGAATAACATTGGTCATCTGGATTATAGAGTCAACTGTTAACCGATGTGATATAAAGGATGTTCACAACGTTGCCGCAATGAGTCATAGGCCATTCCCTATAGCTGACGTCTCAGTCGTAGCCCAACTCCCATGTGTAACTCTTATATGACTATGTTCGAACTGTTTGCTGAATATAAGAACTCTCGCAATCTTTCTGCGTCCCCAAAGTTCAAGCACTTACTACAGACTAGAATCTCAGGCACGTGATATTGCCTGTGCGTAATCTTCTTAATGTGGTCTATGTACTTGGCCGCTTGCCTTCCTAGCTTAGTATACTTTAAAATTTGCGCTAATGAGTTCTGGTAAGGCGGGTGAGTTGGAGAAATGATGGCGACGAGAACGGACTAATCAAACACACACCCCACCCTTTCTGGCCAAGCGTCCATCCTCTACTAACAGTGTACAATGAATTTAACTAGTCCAGATACTGGCGAATAGTTAATAGTCAGCAAACTGCGTCAGTGCTCGCTTCTGAAAACGACGACATGTCCCCCCGCATCTCTTGTAGCAATCCCTAAGAATGAGTGACCAGTAAGTTCAGATCCAGCATCGCACATATGATAGAGGCGTGGTGGTAAAAACGTCTCTTTAATGATTGAAACGACCCCAATTTTGATTTGTATTACGGGGTACATTACTAAAGGGCTTGCGCCTTCTTGAGTTTTGGGACGGGAGCGTATACTTGCAGAAGCATATCATAAAAATTAGCAGATTAAAACGACTCTTAGCACCACTTGGTTTAAGTAAAGGAAGTGGAAATGAAGAGAAACATAAGGTCCGTTCAAGCCACATGTATTGCCATCTCAAAAATAGTAACCGTTTTTGTTGGTGTTTCTATCGATTCCATCCGCTATGCCACTAGCCTGCATCGACAACAGAATATAATTAGTGGAGACATCTGTCGTACTCAGTCGGACCACTGAACAGTTTCTAATGTTGCGGAATCTTAACAGCACCTAGCCTATCATATTCGCGCTTGAACGCCCTTATTGCTTAAGCCGTATGCTACCACAAATCCAAACGTGGTAATACCCTGCTGGGCCAGTGCAGTTGGATATAACTCTGCGATCTTCAGATTCTGCATTTATCGGTTATTTCTATGAGCATCCTGACCTGATTGTCATGCATTGCTTCTTACATGGAATAGCTGGTGTTAAAGTCGCTTGAGAGCATTATACACATGTCAGGCACACACTTTAGGTCACTAGTTACCAATGTAATGCTCGCCGTATCACCTTGTGCCCCAATTGATGTCTATGCTTATATATAAAATTTGTAGATGGCAAACTCAGGTAAATGTTCAGCAATTTGTTCATGTGTTACAAAAACATCGCAAGCAAGTTTAATGAAATCCATGTCGTTTATTTATGCAGGATTATCAAAACTAACCCCATTTACATTAAAAGCTTTTCTGTAACAAGCATGAATGAAATACTTTTTCAGAACCTGATCACCTGTTTATAGTAGATAGAAGGAGAAGTGTCCCCGTAATCTTATAAGATACCGATTATATGACCTGGACAGTATAAGACCGAATTTCTTGTGGGCTCCTTGGGTATATATTATAAGGAGACCTCTGTTTTTACCGCCGCCCACTTCCAACACTGTGCGCTTGCTTACAAATATAGATGACACATCCCCTTTATTCAGTTAATGATTTAGTATTCGTCCTGTGGGCGAAATTAACATGACTATGCCCCTTTTCCAACGCATATTCAATAATCACCGGTGTTTTTATTTAGTAATTAACAATTAGTTCATGGCAGCGCTCGTTTTATATTTATATTCTTTAATATCTTTAGAAAAAAAAAAAAAACAGATTTGAATTTAACCATGAGTCCTTTTTTTCATTTAAACTCGTATGACATTGCAGGAGAGGTCTATAGCAGGAGGGGGGGGGAGAGGAAAAACTGTCGCTCATTAAACATTAAGGCAACAAAGAGTGAACAATCGTCGATTGGTGTAACTGTAAATGTTCCCATAGCGTTGACCTATACCATTTTATTGTATTAAATGATTCACATGCCCAGTCCATGTACTCAGCACACCAGTCGGAGGAAAAAACAAAAGGAAATTGAAGAATATATAATAAACAATTCCAAAGCAATGACAAATGTTGGAATCGGAAAAATAATACGTCCTTAATTAAAGTATATAATTGCACAGCCAGTTTTTCTTGTGGGCTGGATATTATGTCTTTCACGATGTGCCCCCACAACATGCAATGACCATGTCTACTTTATTCTGTGAAGGTCTGGACTGTATGGTAGATTAAAGGGGATAGTTTTCGAAAAAAAAGTGTCAACCACGATACCCAAATTTGTAAAGTTTTCTATAATGTTTTCATACTTATATTACACAAAAACAGAAAATACCTACCTTTCTCGCATTTGTTATTTTACTATGTATTTCCAAGTACTCTCCTAGTGGTACTTTAACCTGTGTGGTTTGGTCATGGAATCGATCCTATCATATGCTGCCTACTCACGAGCGTTCGGCAGCCATTATGGGCGAGTTTTCCTCCTCATTCATTTACATGTTGCTGATCAGCACGTTATAATTGCTACGCGAAGAGAACGGGTGTTAAGATTGTTAAAACGAGAAGATTGCCAATGCTGTTCTTCGGAGTCATTACCCGAAGGAAGGCTACCTACATGATATGAGATGAGAAGATCTGAACGTGGGTAGACGGACTATATGTTGTGAGACGGTGATTGCGGGGGCGCGAGGGCGGGACGAAGACAAGACACATTCGCAGAAAAGACCCCCGCGATCGGTGCTAGCACGCAACGATCGCGAGGGGGTGCATCTTTGTATTTTTTTTTCTTTAAATAAAGTCTCTTTATTAAGTTGTTGTATCCGGTAAGAACCTTTAGCCTTGCCATATTGCACGCAAAGTAACTTACCGGTCTATGGAGAGGGCTCAGCTGTGATGACCCTATCCAGAATCATTAACAGACGCTCGGTCCAGTCAGCACTTAATGTATTCAAAGCAGACCAAATAGGAAAACGGAGGACAGCCAATAGCCTACGGGTTACAAACCAGATAGGGAGCCCAAGACTACAAAAACCGCTGGAGAAACGATTTCGCCCCACACAGGGGAAAAGAAACAAACCAGCTCCGAGCAGAGGACAAAAAAGAAAAAAGAGAACGAAGAATAAAAAGTAGCACGCACAGTAATATCCTGGTATTATACAGAAGTACCTGACCTCGCCAGTGGAAGCCTATAGAGACTTTGGAATCCATACTTTACTAAATGTCCCTCGCAATATTTCTAATGTTACGTCATAACTCACACAAGTAAGTACAAGCAGAAACGTAGAGAGCACCGATATACCATAACCGGGGACTCATAACAGCGCCTCTAAACCGAACAGTACGGTCCCCACACTCCGGGAGAAGCTAGAACGGGTACGGAGCCCGAAGGGACAAGGCCATCGACTCATCGTCTTGCTCTAACAAGCGCGCACAACCCGGACCTAAATGCCCATTCCAGGTACACAAATTGCAACAGAAGGATTATCGACATCCCCCCCTTCGAGGTCCAGTGGGGGCACTGACTCAAGTTCAAAAAGGACTCTCGCACATGCGCGGAGACTGCGCAAGAAACCGCTCGGACCCGCAAAGAACCCCCACTTCGCAACAAGAATGCCCGCTCCAAAGACCCCAACTAAATCCCACTCGTGAGAGGCCAGAGTGTACCAGGCACAGGACGTGAAATTGTTGAATACACAGCACCACCACACTTCACGTCGTCAGTTCCATAGCGGTCCAAATTCCGGGAGATCTCCCATCACTACCCGCCCCCTTCTCTATTCTAGTCCTGACAACCCAATCCGCCCCCGCGCCTACCCCAACTCCCAACCTATCAATTTCTTTACTACCTCCCAGAATCAAGACCGGATCGCGAACTGGACACCAAACTCCACCCCCCCCAACCAACACCCTGTCATGGAGACACTGCGCAGATAAGATGGCCGCACCAGGCCACAAAAGGAGGAATCCAAAACGTATAGAAACAAAAAGAACAAATAAAAAAAAAAAAGAAAAAGTTGCACGTAAATAAAGAGCTAATTTAACGTAAAAATTACACGATAACGATACAAAACACCTATATCATAATCGTACAGCGCAAAACGTTCCGTAACTGGCTGTGTGGACGGAAAATCTCCTACTAATTTTTTGGAATGCCGGAAATGACGTCATGACGAGTCGCTAGGCCAGCCCAATATCCGTAGAACGAGCCATGTTCATGATGATGAGGCCTTCCACCTGTGAATGATAACATTAGTAGTGTTGCAGTTTACCATAGGAGTGCCATTGTCTTGTAATTCTGTCTACAAAGGTCCATTATTTGTCACTCCTTTCTTATAGTAATGTTTATTATTGTACCCACATACACTGTTCATGCCCAGTCTTTAACCTACTCACCCTGCCCATACTTAACTCCCTAGCCCTTTCGTTTTGCTGCTCTCGGCTTCGTGTCCTCCTGTCTTCGCACCTGCCAGTGTGAGTCGCCTGTAGCGGGCACGGGGAGAGGGGGAAGAGGGGGGAGGGCACAGAGGGAGCCGGGGCCGGCACCGTGGAAGCCGAGAAGGGGAACAGACCATAAGAGACAGAGACTAGAATGGGGCAGGGCTTCAATCTTTACTTCCTTATAGCCACTTTAACATTATATTGGAAAGCTACAGCGGGGGGCCAAGTGGAAGAAGAACAAGAAAAATGAAACGAAGCGGAGCAGACCCATAGCACAAGGGAACACAAAAGTAATTCTAATAAAGTGAAGGAGACAGCGTGGAGCCGAAACGTGGGTCTACAATAGTCCATAGGAGAACCCGGGTATCTAGTCCAGGTAATGATTAGTATCTGGAGAGTCGCGTGTTTGTCAAACACGGTGCCCGCGATTCGCTTCTCGCGCCGAGGTGCGGAGAGAAGGCAACCCTCAAAATCACCACTGGCTTTTCTCACGGTTGCTGGGGCTAAACAGATTCAGACGGGACCTGCACACGGCTATTGTTCCTCCTCCCTCTGTTTTCCAGCTAAGTTGCATTGATGTGTGGCCGAATCTCGTTGTGGAATTTGTTCCTCCGTAGCTTGTACATCAGAACGCAGTGTAGCCAGTTCCTGCGCTATAAGCCGTCACCAGCCTGGACATATAGATTCCAGTTCTTCCGGGTTGGAATGGCGGCAATGGGCATGTGTATGGCACTGTCGACCTGATGAGAGAGACTGAGTCCTGGTTGTGGTTCCCCTGGTACCTGAGTGTGGCTTTGGTGTGGCCTAGCGCTAGAATTGTCACTGTTGCTTGGTCCAGATGAAAAATGACCTCGCCCATGCCGGTAGTGACAGCAAGGGATCACATGTGGAGGCAAGATGTAAAGTTAACAGTCTCTTTATTCATGACTTCAATGCAGCAAACTTAACAGGCTGAGGTAGTGTCCTATCTGCCAATGACTGAAGTAGATGTTGGAGCAGTCTGGTAAAGGATAGCCTCTGTAAGTAGTCAGAACTGTAAGGCCCGAGGAGTGAGATGCCCTCGGATCAGATGGAGGAGTAGAAGCAGGCTGCCAGTCTTCAGGCATGTGTCCTCTCACATGGAAGTCTCAGATCCTTCTCTTTGGAGTCTCGCACTGTTCTAAGATTGTTCTGGAACTTCCAGCCAGAGGGAGTGTAAAGCTTCATTCGGGAAGAGTTCAAGCATCGAACAAATAGGGAACCTCAAGGCAGAACAGGTTGTAATAGGTTAACAATTAAAGCCTCCCTTACCAGGTACATGCTGGTAGGTGGCCTGACATGGGAGCCTCAAGGCATTTTATGCAGCTGGCAGCCTGGGAATGAGTAGGTGGTCAAGATGAGGAAGGACTCACCTCCAAAGGTAGAGCCAGCGGCAGGGAACTCCACCGAGAGGCGATACCTGAGTATCCTCAGCGGAAGTGGCGGCTGAACTGGTAAAGAAGGTGCAGGGTGGAAAGCAGGAGCCAGACGACAGGCGACAGCCATCTTGGAATCGACTATGGGAAGAACTTCTCCATCACAGAGGTGCAAACCCTCGCCGATGCAAGGCAGAGGAGTGGTTGGCGAATACGTCCCACCATGTAGCTTGCAGCCTGTGTAGGGTCAGCCCCCGCATGTCACTACATCACACTACATAATCCTTATAGACACAGGGGAACATTGCAGTGGTAGATCTGCCTGGTAAGGCAGGAGTAATTGTTTGTGTGATGTCATATGTGTCAGCCAATCACATGTGTTATACTTTGTCTCTGTGAGCTGAGTGTAAGCGAGATGTTAATGGAGGAGCAGCCACCACCTGACCAGGGGAGTAACAAGACCCTGTCAGGAAACTTCCAGAAGAAGGTGAGTTCTCTCAGGAGAGAGTAGAGAGCAGTCAGACCTAGGAGTCTGCAGAAGAAGATGGAGTTACTCCAGTACAGACTCTGTACAGCTAGCATACCAGACCAGAGCAGGAAGAGCTAGCCCCTGCCTGAAGAGTGGAACTAATAGCTAGTATAGTGAGGAAAGGGGTTTCATCCTACCTTAAGGTGTGTACCTGAAGCACTCCAGGACAAGCTGAAGCATCCTATTAGACACAGCTACCTCCAGACGCACTCTGCATCCAGGCTGGCGTCTACATCCTGTGGCTCCCTCCACTACATTCAGCCACTCCACTATTCTGTTAAAGGCACGTTGATGCGGTTCCTGTTGGTTCCAATAAAGAACTGTAAGTTGTTTTTGTTCAACCTCTGCCTGCGTCTGGTCCCTGCTACTACGGCTGTCCCCATCACAGGCACTCTGTCACACACAGAGACTCATACTCCAGACACCAAGCATGCAGGTTGCCCCGGAGATCCGCTAGTACAGCGAGCCTCTCCTCATCATTTTTTGTCAACACCACACTGCTCGGAGACCCTGCCAGGCTGTAGGACAGCCCTCCGTTTCCCCATACCAAGCACCGTGACACTAGCGTGCCTAGGCCGCAGCCGCCAGCCACTCAGTGTACTGCGGGCCCCGGCTGTCTCCAGGCCCCAGAGAAAAGGCTAGGCCCCGGTGGGGATGTTGCAGAGGGACGGATGGGAGGGCCGGTCGTACGTCTCCGTCTCCTGTCATTCACGGTGTCGTGTACTTCTTTCTTCATCCCCTCAAAGATGGTCCTGCTGGAGAAGCCTGTGGGCAGGTGAGTCGGTTAGGAGTAGGAGGAAGACACATCTCTCACTCTCTCATATCCACTCTATGTCCCTCGGCCAATCAGAGCGTATCTTATAACTTGCTAGGTCTAGACACTCGGGCTTCCAGCCAATGATTCCACCTGCTTAGCCTCAGGAAGATACAATCTTTGCATAATTAAGGTAAAGAAAACCATAACCCTTTAGTTAAAAACTATAATGCACAAGTGATTAACCTATTCTCACCACTTGGTGGTGATGTTGTACCATGCAGCTAACCTGGGGGTAAAATATGCTTGTAATATTGATCCTCAGAAAAAAGAAATTGCTCTGTACCTGGATATCCGAGTTGAGAAGCCAGGGGCTCATCCTTCCTACTAGGGCCCTTGGACAACACTGCAGGAAGCCAATTATGATGGCTATTGCTCCTCTCCTGCCCACGGTACATAACCAGGCCTAACAATTAGTGTACCAGGCCCTGGCAGTAGTTCTAGCTCAGGAGGCAGCGGAGCCTCACCACAGGACCAAGGCGCCTCCAAATGTGGTGTGGTGAGGGGAACATGTGAGATGGTTGAGCAGATGATGTTTTCATGTGATGGAGAACCTGTATTATAGACATTACACATCAGATGACAAGCAGTTACCAGAATTTTTCACACAACCTCAATTTTGTTTTTTAGGTTTTTTTTTTATAAACTTTATTGCAATTTAAAACTTTACGTAAAAGATACCAATAATAAGAGTGCGGCTCAACATGACAAAATCCGGATTATAGAAAGTTCTGCTTAGGTCCCAGCAGAAGCCTCGTGGTACCAGATTCTGGGCGAGCGGGTGATGCTGTGGACGCTCTGACCAGTGATTATGAGGAGTGACCAGAGAATATATTAGTGTTAGCAAAACGTCAGGGACATTGTTGATGTTCATCATGAGATTTAGAGATAAGAAACCTGGGAAAAGTCTATAATGTTGTAGAGCCTCCCCCTTGTGTTGTAGAGCATGCCCCTCTGTGTTGTAGAGCCTGCCCTCTGTTTGTAGAGCATGCCCCTCTGTGTTGTATGTAGAGCATGCCCCTCTGTGTTGTAGAGCATGCCCCTCTGTGTTTGTAGAGCATGCCCCTCTGTGTTTTAAGCATGCCCCTTGGTGTAGAGCATGCCCTTGTGTTGTAGAGCATGCCCCCCGGTTGTAGAGCATGCCCCTCCTGCGTTGTAGAGCCTCCCCTGTGTTGCGAGCCTCCCCTCAATGGCAGAGCTGCCCCTCTGTTGTTGCAGAGCCTCCCCTTGTGTTGCAGAGCCTTCCCTTCTATGGCAGAGCCTCCCCTTGTGTTGCAGAGCCTCCCCCTTCTATGGCAGAGCCTCCCCCTTGTGGTTGCAGAGCCTCCCCCTGTGTTGCAGAGCCTCCCCCTTCTAGTGGCAGAGCCCCGCTCCCCTTGTGTTGCAGAGCCTCCCCTTCTTATGGCAGAGCATGCCCCTCTGTGTTGAGAGCCCCCCCTTGTTGTTGCAGAGCCTTCCCCTTCTATGGAAGAGCGAGCGAGCTCACTCTCATGATGGACAATGTGTTTTCATCATCCATAACTTTAGGGGCTTGGGAAGAATATTGGGGTATGTCGTCCCCTCAGATATGAGCCCTGAAGATCAGCTGCACCGAGCCTGTGTTATCAGTATTAACACCACCATGTACCTCACTCGTAAAGTATCCGCCATGATAAAACCACTTAGTGTTATCACCACGAGAAGCTGTGACTGTCCGTCCATATATACATGTGTGAACCTCTATGTCTTGTTGCGTTGATTCAGTGGAGCCATCGTCCCCATTGGCTTCCTGCCATGGTGACACCTGGGGAGGAAGTGAAGACCTACCTCCGCCTTTATGTAGTGGCTCCTGAGGTCATCACCAAGGGCTGGAAACTAGAACCTCCAACAACAGGTCAATGAAGTGACCGCCATGGTGAGAATCCTGACATCACTTGGGCTCTTCACCTCTAGGAAATAGAAAATATACAATGGGGAAGAGCAGAAGATATTCTGTAGGACAGGGACACATGTGAAAGACTTGAGTATCCTGGAGGCAGCATATACCCAACGTCCACTCCCAACCCGCACACCCCGCCCCTCACATAATACTTCTCCCTATTTATATATTTATATAGAAGCTCAAGTTACATGATGTCTCCTGCCCCTTATGTCTTCTAATGGAACGAACATGTTCTACATTCCAAAGAAAAGACACAAGACAAAGTCTAACACGCTCTGCAACACAAGGGGGAGGCTCTGCCATAGAAGGGGAAGGCTCTGCAACACAAGGGGAAGGCTCTGCAACACAAGGGGGAGGCTCTGCAACACAAGGGGGAGGCTCTGCAACACAAGGGGGAGGCTCTGCAACACAAGGGGAAGGCTCTGCAACACAAGGGGGAGGCTCTACAACGCAGAGGGGCATGCTCTACAACACAGAGGGGCATGCTCTACAACACAGAGGGGCATGCTCTACAACACAGAGGGGCATGCTCTACAACACAAGGGGGAGGCTCTACAACAATTTATAGACTTTTCCCAGGTTTCTTATCTCTAAATCTCATGATGACATCAACAATGTCCCTGACGTTTTGCTAACACTAATATTTCTCTGGTCACTCCTCATAATCACTGGTCAGAGCGTCCACAGCATCACCTCGCCCAGAATCTGGTACCACGAGGCTTCTGAGACGGGTTCTGCTGGGACCTAAGCAGAACTTTCCTATAATCCGGATTTTGTCGTGTTGAGCCGCACTCTTATTATGTGTATCTTTTACTGTAAAGTTTTAAAATTGCAATAAAGTTTATAAAAAAAACCTAAAAAAACAAAATTGAGAATGTGTGAAAAATTCTGGTAACTGCTTGTCATCTGATGTGTAATGTCTATAACACAGGTTCTCCATCACATGAAACATCATCTGCTCAACCATCTCCACATGTTCCCCTCACCACCACATTTGGAGGCGCCTTGGTCCTGTGGTGAGGCTCGCTGCCTCCTGAGCTAGAACTACTGCCAGGTCTGGTACACTAATTGTTAGGCCTGTTATGTACCGTGGGCAGGAGAGGAGCATGAGCCATCATGAAATTGGCTTCCTGCAGTTGTTGTCCAAGGGCCCTAGTAGGAAGGATGAGCCCCTGGGCTTCCTCAACTCGGATATCCAGGTGACAGAGCAATTTCTTTTTTCTGAGGATCAATATTACAGCATATTTTACCCCCAGGTTAGGCTGCATGGTACAACATCACCACCAAGTGGTGAGAATAGGTATCAACTTGTGCATTATAGTTTTTAGCTAAAGGGTTAATGGTTTTCTTTACCTTAATTATGCAAAGATTGTATCTTTCCTGAGGCTAAGCAGGTGGATCATTGGCTGGAAGCCCAGAGTGTCTAGACCTAGCAAGTTTATAAGATACGCTCTGATTGGCCGAGGGACATAGAGTGGATATGAGAGAGTGAGGATGTGTCTTCCTCCTACTCCATAACCGACTCACCTGCCCACAGCTTCTCCCAGGCATCGGAACCATCTTTGATGGGGATGAAAAAGAGAAGAAGGGGACTGAGACCCCAGCTGCAACCCTGACACCGGTTCCCTCTGCAACATCCCCCACCGGGGCCTAGCCTTTTCTCGGGGCCTGGAGTCAGCCGGGGCCCGCAGTACCTGAGTGGCTGGCGGCTGCGGCCTAGGCACGCTAGTGTCACGGTGCTTGGTATGGGGAACCGGAGGGCTGTCCTACAGCCTGGCAGGTCTCCAGCAGGGTGGTGTTGACAAGAAATGATGAGGGAGAGGCTGCTATAGCGGATCTCCCTGGGGCAACCCTTTGGTGTCTAGAGTATGAGTCTCTGTGTGGTGGACAGGGTGCCTGTGATGGGGACAGCCGTAGTAGCAGGGACCAGACGCAGGCAGAGATTGAACAAAAACAACTTACAGTTCTTTATTGGAACCAACAGGAACCGCAGCAACGTGCCTTTAACAGAATAGTGGAGTGCTGAGATGTAGTTGGAGGGAGCCACAGGATGTAGAGCGCCAGCCTGGATGCAGAGGGCAGGCTGGGAGGTAGCTGTGTCCTAATAGGATGCTTCAGCTTGTCCTGGAGTGCTTCAGGTATCACCCTTAAAGGTAGGATGAAACCCCTTTCCTCACTATACTAGCTATTAGTTCCACTCTTCAGGCAGGGGCTAGGCTCTTCCTGCTCTGGTCTGGTATGCTAGCTGTACAGAGTCTGTACTGGAGTAACTCCAGTCTGCTTCTGCAGACTCCTGGGTCTGACTGCTCTCTACTCTCTCCTGAGAGAACTCACCTTCTTCTGGAAGTTTCCTGACAGGGTCTTGTTACTCCCCCTGGTCAGGTGGTGGCTGCTCCTCCAATTACATCTCAGCTTACACCTCAGCTCACAGAGACAAAGTATAACACATGTGATTGGCTGACACATATGACATCACACAAAACAATTAACTCCTGCCTTACCAGGCAGGATCTACCACTGCAATGTTCCCCTGTGTCCTATAAGGATTATGTAGTGTGATGTAGTGACATGCTGTGGGGCTGACTAGACCCTACACAGGCTGCAAGCTACATGGTGGGACGTATTCGCAACCACTCCTCTGCCTTGCATCGGCGAGGGTGTTGCACCTCTGTGATGGAGAAGTTCTTCCCATAGTCGATTCCAAGATGGCTGTCGCCTCTGCTCTGGCTTCCTGCTTTCCACCCTGCACCTTCTTTACCAGTTCAGCCGCCACTTCCCGCTGAGGATACTCAGGTATCGCCTCTCGGTGGAGTTCCCTGCCGACTGGCTCTACCTTTGGAGGTGAGTCCTTCCTCATCTTGACAACCTACTCATTCTCCCAGGCTGCCCAGCTGCATAAAATGCCTTGAGGCTCCCATGTCAGGCCACCTACCAGCATGTACCTGGTAAGGGAGGCTTTAATTGTTAACCTATTACAACCTGTTCTGCCTTGAGGTTCCCTATTTGTTCGATGCTTTGAACTCTGCCCGGAATGAAAGCTTTACACTCCCTCTGGCTGGAAGTTCCAGAACAATCTTAGAACAGTGCGAGACTCCAAAGAGAAGGATCTGAGACTTCCATGTGAGAGGACACATGCCTGAAGACTGGCAGCCTGCTTCTATCTCATCCCATCTGATCCGAGGGCATCTCACTCCTTCGGGCCTTACAGTTCTGACTACTTACAGAGGCTATCCTTTACCAGACTGCATCCAACCATCTACTTCAGTCATTGGCAGATAGGACACTACCTCAGCCTGTTAAGTTTGCTGCATTGAAGTCATGGAATAAAGAGACTGTTAACTTTACATCTTGCCTCCACATGTGATCCCTTGCTGTCACTAACATCAGGGGACTCCCCTCTACCTGGGGACACATACACAGGGAGTGCCCCATGGGAGTACCTTCCATCTTATTGAGCACCCCTCTTCTTGCAATCATTTGCTGTCCCTGCCCGGCATGGGCGAGGTCAGTTTCATCTGGACCAAGCAACAGTGACAATTCTAGCGCTAGGCCACACCAAAGCCAGCCACTCAGGTACCAAGGGGAATCCAGGACTCAGGTCTTCATATGACCAGAGTCATGGTCGACAGTGCCATACACATGCCCATTGCCGCTATTCCAACCCGGGAAGACATGGAATCTTATATGTCCAGGCTGGTGACGGCTTATAGCGCAGGACTGGCTACACTGCGTTCTGATGTACAAGCTACGGAGGAACAAATTCCACAACGAGATTCTGGCCACACACTCAATGCAACTTAGCTGAAAACAGAGGGAGGAGGAACAATAGCCGTGTGCAGGTCCCGTCTGAATCTGTTTAGCCCCAGCAACCGGACTCTACTAACCCCCATATGCACTATTGGAACTTGACCAGGCGCACAGGTCTGACAGCCTGTAAGCATATAGCTGTTGAGCTAGGGACTGCAGGCAATTAGGGGTTAATTGGAGATAGCCTGGTACATTTCCTTTAAGAATGTGGGCTGGTGCTTGTGGTCATGGGCTACGTGACTAGGAGCGGACTAGTGGTATCCACGCCTGGGGGGCAGATCCTCAGCCTTAAAAGGGGGCTGGTGAGGTCACTCACAATCTTTCTGGATTTCTGTCTTCAGCAAGAAAAATGGCTTTCGATGACGCCGTCCGTCAGCACCTCCGTGCCGAAGAAGCACAGGCTGGGGAATCGACTCTGGCGGTTAGCCATCCAACCCCAGCTGCTCCCAACATCGTCCGCTGATTGGGTAGGCAGTCGCGTCCGCCACATCTCTTGTTTCCTGCAGCAGGCCGCACGTACCTCCTCATCCACCGCTTCCTCTGCCATTTCCTCAACTCCCCGTCCTCATGGCCCCCGGGCTCCCTGCGATGGCGGGAAGCACAATGCACCTCTGCTGCTGCGACCGATGGTTGCGGTAGCGAGAGAGGCGTCCCCCGACTTAGTTGGAAACCAGATTAGCGGGAACCTCCACATCCACGTTTACCCCCCTCGGTTCCCGCTTTCGAGGGATACCTAGTTTTGCGGGGTTTCCCCTCTTGACTCTCATCTTTTTGAGGATACAAAGGACAAGATTTTCCGCAACAATTACGTGCATATCTGGTCCTTGGTGTCGGTGGATTTGGTGACTGTGGATAGGGAGCGCTGTTTTGAACGGGGTGATGAACGGAAGCTGAAGGTGGCGAAAACTTTTCACAACTGGATTCAGGCGTTTTCTGTGTTTCCCTGCGTCCTAACTCAGAAGACGCCTGACAAGACCCCACAACTGTTTATCTAGATTCCATTTTTATTGCTTTTCGATCCCATGGGGGTTCGGCACGGTGGAGGTACAACAAGGAGTTCAGGAGGCACCTGGCGCAAAGTCCGGAAGTCGGGTTGGATACCAAGGCCACGGATGTGTGGCTGCGGCTCATGATGAAGCTGAAGTCATTTTCCAACCTCTGCCTCCCGCCCAGCGATCGCCCTCACCCGCCCTCAAGGTGGTGGTAGGCCAGAGGATGCCAGTTTGCGTCTAAAGGATGCTGCCATGGCTCGATCTGTACCCTAAGTGGCCAGAGATTGCGCTACTTAGGACAGGTTTTTCATTTGGTTTCTTCATCCCATTCATCCCCAGTGATTTTCCTGTTTTTTCAAAAAATTTTAACTCCTTCTTGGAGTTTGAGGTTGCCCTCAACAAGGTTAAAAAGGAAGTCGAGCTGGGGAGAATGTCTGGTCCTTATCAGCCGTTGCCTCTTCCTTAATTTGCGTCTTTCCCCTCGAGGTGGTACCCAAAAAGGAGCCAGGAAAATCAGGCTCATTCACCATTTATCTCACCCGCAGGGGTCATCAGTCAACGATGGTATTAATAAAGATCTGATGTCTGTGTCCTATGTTGCGTTTGACAGGGCTGGACACGCAGCTGGCCCAGGGGCCCTTATGGCCGAATCAGATAGCTTTCAGGCTCCTGCCTGTACACTCTGATTGTGCTAGCCGGTGGGCTGCTCCATCTCCTGTTATTACTTCGAGGTATTTAGCACCTTTTTGGAGTGGGCCTCAAGCATGAAACGTCTTCCTCTCTGGTAACCCATTATATGGATGACTTTCTTCTTGTCGGGCCACGTGATTCTGGCCATTGTTCCGATCTGGTGCAGCGATTCGGGGTCCCCTTGTCGGTTGAGAAGACTGAGGACCCATGTACAGTGTTGTCCTTTCTGAGAATAGAAATAGACTCTGTGGCTATGGAGTTTCGGTACCTGGCGGAGAAGCTAAGTAAGTTGCACTCAGCTTTAGCGGCCTGTTTGGCGGTTCAGAAAGCCTCCCTGTAACAGCTTCAGTCCCTGCTTTTAGTTTTCGCGTGCTGCATTATGCCCATGGGCCGAGTTTTTTTACTCCGACTCTCCTTGGCTACTGCCGGGGTTTGGGCCCCTCAGCACTGCATGAACAGGATTAAGACAGATTTACTGGTGGGGGTCATTTTTTATGTCCGATTATAACGGGTGTTGGCGGGGAGCAGAAATCTCCAGCCCCGATTAGCTATTGTTCTGAGACACCTCCGATGGGGTCAATTATGGTGTGTTGTTGGGCTCTGCGTGTGGTGCCACCACAATGGTGGGGGCGGGGGTGGTGTGACGACCCAAGGCGGTGTTTTTTGGACTGATAATGTGAGCATGGCGCAGGCAGTAAACAGTCTCTCATCCTCTTTCCTCCCTATATTATGCTTGTTGCATCGTTTACCTGTTTAATTGGTGTTTTGGTCATTTTGCCCTTTGGCGGGCGAGGAGGGGATCCCGTGCAGGCTCCCTATGGTCCAGCCTGGAAGCCAAATTCTCCCATTCATCCACTCTTCTGTTGTCCCATCGGCAGTGGTGCTCTGTGGCTGGGGTTGTGGGCTTTTCAGCAGACGCAGGTCCCTGCCTAGATATTACTTACGCTGTCTTGAAAGGTTGAGGGATCAGGGGGTCTCAGGACTGTGTGTAGAGCGGTGCTTGGCGGGGATTGACTTTTTCTTCAAATTGCATGGTTGGGCGGACGTGATATTAAAACAGGTGATTAAGGGTTGGAATAAGGATTCAGTGGGGTGGGTCTCTTTATTTCATGCAGCCTTTGTTATAGCATTCTTCGGGGCCCTCCGGGTTTCTGAGTTGTTCCCGTCTGGTGGTCTTTTGTATGAGGATGTTTCTGTGTCAGCTTTGGGTCTGCGGTTCCGCATCTACCGCTCTAATGTTTTCGGGTGGGGCTGCTGGGTGTCGTTGCGTCTGGTAGGCAGGTTGGCATGTCCAGTGGTGGCAGTAGAGATTTTTGGCGATGAGAGCAGGTGGGGTTCATTTTCTGTTGCATACAGATAGCTCCCCTCTTACACGTTTCCAGTAGTTTACAGTGCTGGCTGCTGCTGGCCTCACTCGTGGTCAGTTCGGTACGCACTCATTCCGGATCGGCGCTGCGACCACGACAAGCGAGCTTGGTTTATCGGATGCTGAGCTGCAAAGAATAAGGCGATGGAGGTAAGAATGTTCGCCCTGATATTTTAATTAATTGATTTATTTCTTCCTAGATTCTCATCCAATGGTCTGGATTCGGGGCTGAGCAGCGGATGTCCCGTGGCTGGGGATCAGGGGCCAGTGATGCGGGCGCTGCCAGAATTATCCATCAGCCGGTACTCAGAGTTGCCATCGATCCTCGTGCTGGGGGGAAATGATGATGATGATGATTCCCTTGATCCAGTCTGACCTGGAGAGGTTTTCCTCTAGGTTTGTCCTAGTATGGTCCGAAATCATCCCAAGGGCGGTCTGGGAGGG
>WNYA01001642.1:0-15780 GCA_019512145.1 Engystomops pustulosus
TGACAGAATATAACTCTATATTACTGCCCACTATGTACAAGATATAACTACTATATCTACCCCTTCTGTATAGGAATATAACTACTAAATCTTGTTACTGCCCCATGGTACAGAATATAACACTATCATACTACCCCCCTATGTAATAAGGATATAACTACTATAATCTGCTCCCCTATGTACAGGATATAACTACTATAATACTGCCCCCTCATGTTACGATAAACTACTATATACTGCCCCATGTACCAGAATATAACTACTATAATACTGCCCCCATGTACAGGATATACTACTATATCGACTGCCCCCAATGTACAGACTTGACTACGTATAATGCCTCCCTATGTATATCAAATAATTAACTACTATAATACTGACCCCCCTATTAAGCGGATATAACTACTATACTACTGACTGCCCCCAATGTAGCAGGAATTTAACTACTATAATACTGCGCCCCTATGTACAAGAGATCGACTATAATACTGACTGCCCCCTATGGTACAAGAATTATACTCTATAAACTGCCCCCTATGTACAGAATCTCACTACTATCATATTCCCCCTATGTACAGGGAAATTAAAAAAAATAAAACTACAAATACTGGCCCCCTATGTCATGAATAAACTACTATATCTGCCACCCTATGTACACGAATATAACTACTATGAAGACTGCCCCCTATGTCAGGATCACACATATATACTGGCCCCCTATGTCCAAGAATTAACTAACTATACCATAATTGCCCCTACGTAAGGATATACTACTATAATGACTGCCCCCTATGGACAAGATATAACTCTATACATACCTGCCCCCTATGTACAGGAATATAACTACTATTACTGCGCCCCTATGTACGAATATAACTACTTCTCTGCCCCCCTATGTACAGGGAATAGAACTACCTATAATCTCCCCCTATGTACAAGATATAACTACTATAATACTCTCCCCAATACTGCCCCCCTATTACAGTAATATAACTACTATATACTGGCCTAGCCCCCTATGTACAGGAATTAACTACTATATACTGCCCCCTATGTACAAGAATATAACTACTATTAATACTTCCCCCATGTACAGGAACTATAATACGATAATACTGCCCCCTAATGTACAGGACATATAACTACTATAATAATGCCCCCATTCAGGAATATAACTACTATAATACTTGCCGCCCCTATGTACAGGATATAACTACTTATCTGCCCCCTATGTACAAGGAATATAACTACTATAATACTGCCCCCTATGTACAGATATACTCTCATAATACTGCTCCCTATGTAAGGAATATAACTACATATACTGCCCCTATGTACAGATATCACTACTTAGATACTCACTGCCCCCCTATGTAAGGAATATAACTACTATAATACTGCCCCCTATGTACAGGATTATAAACTACTATAATACTGCCCCCTATGTACAGGATTAGCTACTATAATACTTGCCTCCTATGTAACCAAGAATATCACTACTCGAACTACTGCCCCCTATGTACGGAATAATAACTACTATAATAATCCCCCTATGTACAGGAAGTATTAAACCTGTTAAACTTAATTAAAAATCGGCCCCCTATGTACAGGAAATTAACTCTATCATACTGGCCCCCTATGTACAGATATAACTACTATAATACTCGCTTCCCATTGTCCAGAATATAACTACTATATACTGCCTCCTATTACGGAATATAACTACTATAATCTGCCCCCCGATGTATAGGAATATAACTACTATAATACTGCCCCCTATGTACAGAATATAACTACTCACTATATCCTGCCCCCATGTAAGGAATAACTACTATATACCGCCTCCTATTACAGGAATATAACTACTATAATCCTGGCCCCCTATGTAAGGAATATAACTACTAGAATCTGCCCCCTATGTCACAGGAAATATACTACTATCATACTGCCCCTATGTAAGGATATAACTACTATAATACTGCCCGCCCTATGTATCAAGGATAGTAAACTACTATATACTTCGCCCTCCCTATGTCACAGGAAGATAACTACTATAATACGGCCCCCCCCTATGTTAGGAATTAACTACTATATACTGCCGCCCCCTATAGTACAGGAATATACCTACTATCTCTGCCCCCTATTTACAGGAATATAACTACTATAATCTGCCCCCCTAATGTACAAGATATAACTACTATAAATCTGCCCTGCCCCCTATGTACAAGGAATATAACTACTATATACTGCCCCTATGCAATAAGTAACTACTATATACTGCCCCTATGTATAGGAATCTCACTACTAATACTGCCCCCTATGTACAGGAATAAGCTCCCTATAAATCTCCCCCTATTTACAGGAGTAATAACTACTATAAGACTGCCCCTATGTACAAGGAATTAACTACTATAATATACTCGCCCCCCTATGTAACAGGAATTTACTACTATATACTGTAAAAAAAAAAAAAACCCCCTGCCCCCTATGTCAGGAATATACTCTATACAGACTGCCCCTAGGTATAGGAAATATACTACTATATACTGCCCCCTATGTAACGAAAGAACTACTATAATACTAGCCCCCTATGTACATGAATATAACTACTTCATACTGCCCCCTATGATACAGGAATATAACTACCTAATACTGCCCATCGCCCCCTATGTACGGATATACTCTATAAGACTGCCCCCTACTATTGTCACGAAGTATACCTACTCATAATACTCCCCGATGTAGAATATAACTACTATAAAAACTGCCCCCTATGTCAAATATAACTCCTATAAATACTGCCCCCTATGTACGAGGAATATAAACTACTATATACTGCCCCTATGTACAGGATTACTACATAGACTGCCCCCTATGTACCAGATATAACTACTAATACTGCCCCCTCTTGTAACGGAATATAACTCGTATATACTACCCCCTTGTCAAGAATATACTACTATAACACTAGCCCCCTTGGTACAGAATATACTACATATACTGCCCCCTATTACAGGAATATAACTCCTATAATTACTGCCCCCTATGTAAGGAATAGTACGACATATATAAATACGCCCCCTAGTACAAAATTAACGACTAGATCTGCCCAACCTATGACGGAATATACCTACTTATAATACTGCCCCTATGTACACAGGAATATAACTATATAATCTGTCCCCCCTATGTACAAGAATATAACTACTATAATCTGCCACCCTATGTACAGGAGTATAACACTATATACCTGCCCCTATGTAGAGGCTATAACTACTATATATACTGCCCCCTATTAAGGCTTACTACTAAATACTGCAGCCTATGTACAGGAATATACTACTATATACTGCCTCCCTCTGTAGGACTACTAATATATATCTGTCCCCCGAGTTACTGTATGGCGGTAGCCTGACCGCTTCTTGCCTCTCTCCCCGGTGCAGACATCTGGCTCCGCTCTTCCTAACCCCAAGTTGGTAAGGGTTGCGCTCGATGGCTGAGGTGAAGTTCCCGAGTCTGTAACCTTCCGTCTCCAGCCTCAGAAGTAAGGGCCTTGCCGTGAGTAGTGCCGTCTGCCTCCTGCCTGTATCTGATCTGTCCTCTGTTCCGCCTTCATTCACCCTCTGCGTATCACTGCGGTGCTCTGGTTCTCGTGCACTCTCTGTCATGCTTTAGGGGAATGGAACAGAATAAACCTCTGGCCTGACCTCCACTCTGTGCTCCTAAGCTCCTCCTCCAAGGCTCCTCGTCCTGAGCCGGCCCCTTTCTCCCTTCCCTCCTCGGGTCTGCAAGCCGGCCCTTTCTCCCGTTCCCCTCCGCGTGTCTGCAGCCGGCCCCTTTTCTCTCTCCCCCGTGCCCTCCTCGGTCTGCAGCCGCCCCTTTTGCTCCCGTTCCCTCCTCGGGGCTGCGCCGGCCCCTTTCTCCCCCTGGCCCGTCCGCGGGTCTGCCGCCGGTCCCCCATCTTTCTCCCCCGTGCCCTCCTCTGGTCTGCAGCCGGCCCCTTTCTTTCTCCACCCGTGGCCCTCCTCGGGTCTGCAACCGGCCCCTTTCTCTCCCGTTCCCTCCTCGGGTTTGCAGCCGGCCCCTTTCTCTCCCGTTCCCTCCTCGGGTCCTCCGCCGGCCCCCTTTGTCTCTCCAAGTTCCCTCTGTTGGGTCTGCAAGGAGCCGGCCCCCCCCCCTTTCTCCCCGTTCCCTCCCTCCTCGGGTCTGCAGCCGGCCCCCTTCTCCACACCCGTGCCTTCTCCGGTCTGCAGACTGCAGCCTGGCCCCCTTTCTCCCCCGTGCCCTCCTCGGGTCTGCAGCCGCCCCCCCCCCTTCTCCCCCCGTGGCCTCTCGTGTCTGCGCCGGGGGTCCGGCGCCGGGGTGGGGCGGCCACCCCATACGTTCTCACCCCGTGCCCTCTCTGTTCTGGCAGCCTGCCCCCTTTTCTCCCCGTGCACTCCTCGGGTCTGCAGCCGTCCCCCGTTCTCCCCCCTCCCTCCTCGGGTCTGCAGCCGGCCCCCTTCTCCCACCCTGGCCCTCCTCGGGTCTGCAGCCCGGCCCCCTTTCTCCCGTGCCCTCCTCGGGTCTGCAGCCCGGCCCTCTTTCTCCCGTTCCCTCCTCGGGTCTGCAGCCGGCCCCCTTTCTCCCCCCGTGCCCTTTATCTTCTCCCCCCGTGCCCTTTATCGCCCCCGTTGCCCCTTTCTCCACCCCCTGCCCCTTTATCCCCCCTTGCCCCTTTTCTCCTCCCCCCTTTCTTCCCCCCCGTGTTTTTCTCCCCCCGTGCCCCGATCCTAGCATGCATGTGTTTGTGAATGTCTGGGTGAGTAGCTTCTGGCCCCACAGTCTGCCCTTCATCTGGTGGAGCCGTACCGGCGGGTGTAGGTGGTTGTACACACCAGACAGAAGTAGCCGATGGATGATCACTCTTGATCTAGTGATCGTCTGGTCACTGATCTTTCCTCTGCATTGGAGGCAATGTTTTCCATTTAACACCTTGGAAAACGTATTTTTATACTTCCCAGAATTCCCTAGTGAAGCGTCTATGGCTTCAACTCTCCAGGCGTCTGTAAGGCTCCATAAGGAGAAGTCATAGCATTTGTCCTCTGCTGCAGACACCCGCCCCATATTGCACAGAACCATCGTTCTATGATAAATGTTATGGCGACCTCTGACCTCTTATATCCGATGCCACCCTCCGCTGCTCCTCCTCTCTTGTCCGCAATGTTCTTCTCCTTCCTGCCTTGTCTTGTGCCAGAATCTCTCCCACTCGTCACAAGTTTTTTACTGATAATATGGGAACACAACCAGGGGTGGACGAGCCTTGCCTGTAGATATCCTGTGGTGTAGAGGTAGTCCAAACGCCACGCCCGCCCCTGGCTGTATAATACCTGGTGTGAGAGTAGTCACAAAAGCCCCGCCCGCGCCCCTGCCTGTCATTCCTGTGTGAGAGGTAGTCACAAGCCCCGCCCCTGCCTGTATATCCGGTGTGGGGTAATTCACGCCCCGCCCCCTGCCCTGTAATCCTGTGTGAGAGGTGTCCAGCCCCGCCCCTGCCTGTATTCCTCCGCCGTGAAGGTGGTCACAGCCCCCGCCCCCTGCCTGTATTCTCTTGTGTGAGAGAGTAGTCACAGCCCCGCCCCCCGGCTGTATATCCGGTGAAGGTATCACAGACCGCGCCGCCCCCGCCCCCCTGCTGTATATCCTGTTGTACGAGGTGTCCACAACAGCCCCGCCCCCGCCTGTAATTTTGTGGAGAGTAGTCAAGCCCCCGGCCCCCTGGCTGTTAATAACTGTTGGAGGTGGTCACAGCCCCGCCCCCTGCCTGTATCTGTGTGAGAGGTGGTCCAGCAGCTCCGCCCCCTGGCTGTATCTTGTTGTCACAAACGCCACCTTGTAATAAATCGGAGAGGTGGTCACACGTACAGCCCCGCCCCCCTGGCTGATATCCTGTGTGACGAGTGTCACAGACCCCTCCCCCTCCTGGTGTAATCCTGTGTGAGGGTGGTCACAGCCCCGCCCCCTGCCTGTATATACCTGTGGTGATGGTGTCAGCTGCCTCCTAAGTTCCTTGAGGGGCACAGCCCCCCCACCTGGCTGTATTCCTGTGTGCAGAGGTGGTCACAAACAGCCCCAGCCCCCTGCCTGTATATCCTGTGGTAGAGTGTGGTCCACAGCCCTCGCCCCCTGCCTGTATATCCTGTGTGAGGTGGTCCAAGCCCCGCCCCCTGCATGTATATATCCTGTGTGGAGAGGGTGGTCACAGGACCAACACACGACGCCCGCCCCCTGCCTGTACCTGTTGTAGAGTAGTCCAGCCCCCCCCTGCCTTGTATATCCTGTGGTGAGTGGTTGGGCACAGCCCCGCCCCCTGCCTGGTAATTCTTGTGAGTGGTGGTCCACAACCCCGCCCCTGCCTTCTATCCTAATGTGAGAAGGTATGTCACAGCCCCCGCCCCCTGCCTGTATATCTGCTGTGAAGAGGTGTGCACAGCCCCTCGTCCCCTGCCGTATATCCTGTGTTGAGAGGTGGTCCAACCCCGCCCCCCTGCCTGTAATACCTGTGTGAGGTGTCACATGCCCGGCCCCCTCCTGTAATATTCTGTTGTGAAGGTAGTCACCGCAAGCCCGCCCCCTGCCTGTTATCTGTGTGAGAGGTATCACAGCCCCGCCCCCTGCCTGTATATACTGTGTAAGGTAGTCCTCAGCCCTGCCCTGCCTGTATTCCTGTTGTGAGAGGTATCACACGCCCCGCCCCCTGCTGTATATCCTGTGTGAGAGTAGTCACCCAGCCCTGCCCCTGCTGTATATCCTGTTGGAAGAGGTAGTCACCAGACCCCCCCCCTGCCTGTATATCCTGTGTGAGAGGTAGTCACAGCCCCGCCCCCTTGCTGATGACATCATTGGTGACACGTTTCTTCTTCTCTCCTCAGTAAAGGCGGAGGAGCCCGTTTCCATGGAGATGGACAGCAGTCTGGCAGACAAGGAGGAGAGCTGCTACGACACAGCGGAGGCCGCGTTCAGTGACGACGATGAGGAGATCAACAGCAAAAGTGCAGACAACGGTAATGGCCGCCCCCTGCAATGCGGACAATGTGGAGGCGGCTGGGGCTTCTCTGCTCTGGGCCCCGCCCTCTGCTCTGGGCCCCGCCCCTGCATCGTCACTCATGTGACTGTCTTAAGGGACAAGTAAGGCGGCTGGGGCTTCCCTGCTCTGGGCCCCGCCCTCTGCTCTGGGCCCCGCCCCTGCATCGTCACTCATGTGACTGTCCTTAAAGGGACAATGTGGAGGTGGCTGGGGCTTCCCTGCTCTGGGCCCCGCCCCTGCATCGTCACTCATGTGACTGTCCTTAAAGGGACAATGTGAGGCGCTGGGGCTTCCCTGCCTGGCCCCTCCTGCTCTGGGCCCCCCCGGACGCCTAGACCAGGTCCTTCTGTGATCTCCTTCCGTTCTCAGAGCAGTAACTTTCCCTGGTTCTTCTCTTCCCGGTCCCTCATGACATGTGGCTGGTCAGTACCAGAACCTTGGGCCCAGCCGGTTCTGCCGTGTCCAGTGCTGGATGTTTGGGGATCATTCTCCGTATTGTCTCCTCCTCGCAGGGAAGAAGAGGGAGTTCCGCTTCCACCCCATCAAGGAGCCGATCATAGAGGAGCCGGTGGACATCACCCCGTACCTGGAGCAGCTGGAGGAGCCCCTGAGGGAGAAGGTTGTGTCCCTGCAGAAGGAGAGGTAGGTACTTCCCTGCAGTGGCTGAGGCGCTGTGTCTGTGGCGCCTCGCTGACCTCGTGCCTGTGTTGCAGTGACATGGAGTCGCAGTGTGAGCTGATGCAGGACATCGTGGAGCAGATCCTGGAGGTGGGTGACGTCACGTGACCTGGTGGGGGGGGGGGGTGTCACGGATTCGTGGCTGATGTCACCGCTCTGTCCCCCCCGCACAGGACGACTTTGACGCGGAGCAGCTGTCGGTGCTGGCATCCTGTCTGCAGGAGTTATTTAAGGCGCACTTCCGGGGCGAGGTGCTCCCCGAGGAGATCACTGAGGAGTAAGTGCTGGGGGGGGGGGGGGGGCGAGGTGCTCCCCGAAGAGATCACTGAGGAGTAAGTGCTGGGGGGGGGCCGGGGGGGGCTCGGGATGGCCGAGGAGATCACTGAGGAGTAAGTGCTGGCGGGGGGGGGCGGGGTGGGCTGCTGGGGATGGCGAGGAGATCACTGAGGAGTAAGTGCTGCGGGGGTGGGGGTGGGGGGGATGGCCGAGGAATCACTGAGAGTAAGTGTGCTGGGGGGGGGGGGGGATGGCCGAGGAGATCACTGAGGAGTAGTCTGTGGGGGGGGGGGATGCCGAGGAGATAACTGAGAAGTGCGCTGGGGGGGGGGGGCTCGGGATGCCGAAGACCTGAGAGTAGTGCTGGGGGGGGGGCTCGGGATGGCCGAGATGATCACTGAGAGTAAGTGCTGGGGGGGGGATGGCCGAGGAGATCACTGAGGAGTAAAGTGCTGGGGGGGGGGATGGCCGAGAGATCACTGAGGAGTAAGTGCTGGGGGGGGAGGCCGAGGAGATCACTGAGGATTAAGTGCTGGGGGGGAGTGGATGGCCGAGGAGATCACTGAGGAGTAAGTGCTGGGGGGGGGTGGCTCGGGATGCCGAGGAGATCACTGAGGAGTAATGTGCTGGGGGGGGGATGGCCGAGGAGATCACTGAGGAGTAAGTGCTGGGGGGGGGCTCGGGGATGGCCGAGGAGATCACTGAGGAGTAAGTGCTGGGGGGGGGGATGGCCGAGGATATCACTGAGGTAAGTGCTGGGGGCTCGGGGATGGCCGAGGAGATCAATGAGGAGTAGTGCTGGGGGGGATGGCCGAGTAGATCACTGGAGAGTAAGTGCTGGGGGGCTCGGGGATTGGCCGAGGAGATCACTGAGGAGTAAGTGCTGGGGGGGGCGGGGCGGGCTCGGGGATGGCCGAGGAATCACTGAGAGTAAGTTCTGGGGGGCTCGGGATGGCCGAGGAGATCACGGAGGAGTAAGTGCTGGGGGGAGGGCCGGGAGAATCACTGAGGGTAAGTGCTGGGGTGGGGGGGGATGGCCGAGGGATCCTGAGGACTAACGTGCTGGGGGGGGGATGGCCGAGGAATCACTGAGAGTAAGTGCGGGGGGGGGGGGGGGTCTCGGATGGCCGAGGGAGATCACTGAGGGTAAGTGCTGGGGGGGTGGCGGGGGGGCTCGGGATGGCGAGGAGATCACTGAGGAGTAATTGCTGGGGGGGGGGGCGGGGGGCTCGGGATGGCCGAGGAGATCACTGAGGAGTAAGTGCTCGGGGGGCTTCGGGATGGCCTAGGAGATCACTAGGAGTATTGCTGGGGGGAGGGGGCGGGGGGGCTCGGGGATGGCCAGGAGATCACTGAGGAGTAAGTGCTGGGGGGGGGAGGGGCGGCGAGGGGATGGCCGAGGAGATCACTGAGGAGTAAGTGGTGGGGGGGGGGGGGGGGGCCGGGGGCCTCTCGGGGATGCCGAGGAGATCACTGAGGAGTAGTGCTGGGGGGGGGGGGGGGGGGGGGGGGGGGCTCGGGGATGGCCGCTCTCACTGACCGCCCTGTGCTTACTGGCAGGTCCCTGGAGGAGTCCGTGGGGAAGCCGCTGTATCTAATATTCAGGTAGGTCCGCACTGCCGTCACCCCTGCTGCTCTGTGACACTGACACGACACCTCATCTCTGGTAAATCTCCTTCCAGGAACCTGATCCAGATGCAGGAGGACAGTAACGGCTTCTCGCTGCTCCTCGACCTGCTCTCCGAGCTCTACCAGAAGCACCGAAAGATCTGATCCACCCTCTCTCTACTACTGAGGCCAGGTGAGGGGGCCACCGCCTATCCCACCCCTCGACATGTCAACACCCCAAGAGCCGCACGGCTAACTGCACTGACCCCAGACTCCGGGCCCAGACTCCTCGCCTAGACCCCCCCGCAGGCGGGCCCAGGAACTCGGCCGCGAACCCCCTCGACCGGCCCATGACCCGCTAGACCACCCCAACCGGGCCCATAGACTCGCCGAGACCCCGACCAGGCCACGAACTCGCTGAACCCCCCCGGACATGTACAACCCCACCGCACGTGCTGAATGCAGACCCCGCATACTGGGCCACAAACTCGCTGCTACCCCCCCCAGACCGGGCCCGCGGACTCGCCGAGACCCCCCCAGACCGGGCCCACACCATACATCACTTCCTCATTGAGAACCTAACATGACCCGGTCCTCGCTGATGACTTGTTAGGACCTGGCGCGTTGGTCGGACCCTCCACCTGCGGCTTGTTTGGTTCTGCTCGTTAAGCCTCATCCTGCTCCTCTGTCCGTTCCGCTCATTATCACTGATTATAATCCAGATTTCTTCCTGTCCTGGTGTCACTCTGCGCCTGGAGACCTGCTCTCCCCCTGGCACGGGTCCTGTATACTGATCCGTACCCTCCCCCGCTCTGTATTAACCCTTGCATTCTGTGACTGCAGTAAAGCGGCGGCCGGGAAGATGAACCTGTACGAGTCGTTTGCCCAGGCCACGCAGCTGGGGGACCTGCACACGTGTCTGATGATGGACATGAAGGCGTGCCAGGAGGACGACGTGCGGCTGCTGTGCTACCTGACCCCCTCCATATACAGCGAGGTGAGTGACTATGGGCAGGTGTGTGGTTCTGGTGGCGGTCCGCTCGGCCATTCTCTGACCCGTCTGCTTTTCCAGTTTCCAGATGAAACGCTCCGGAGCGGGGAGCTGCTCAACATGATTGTTGCAGTCATTGACTCGGCCCAGGTAAGTTGTGGTCTAGAAGCCTCCGTGGAGGTCTGTTCCGGAGCTGATCCTGCTCACGCAGCTGCTCTGGCCTCTGGGGGCCTCCATTGTGTAGTGTCATGGATGTGATGTGACCCTTTGTATCCGCAGCTGCAGGAGCTGGTCTGTCACGTCATGATGGGGAACCTGGTGATGTTCCGCAAGGACTCGGTGCTGAATATCCTCAGTGAGTAGATGCGGGGAGAGGGTGCGGGGCCGTGCGGTAAGGAGCGGGTGTGGGAAGTAAGTGCCCCCTGTGTTGCTTTGCAGTTCAGAGTTTGGATTGGGAGACCTTTGAGCAGTACTGTACGTGGCAGCTCTTCCTGGCTCACAACGTTCCCCTGGAGACCATCATCCCCATCCTCCAACATCTCAAGTATAAGGGTGCGTACACTGGCGGGTGACCTCCATTATCATCCCCTGGTCTGGGGGCTCCTCCATTCCCTGGTCTGGGGGGCTCCTCCCATTATCATCCCCTGGTCTGGGGGCTCCTCCCATTATCATCCCCTGGTCTGGGGGCTCCACCATTATCATCCCCTGGTCTGGGGGCTCCTCCATTATCATCCCCTGGTCTGGGGGGGGCTCCTCCCATTATCATCCCCTGGTCTGGGGGGGGCTCCTCCCATTATCGGCCCCTGGTCTGGGGGGGCTCCTCCCATTATCGGCCCCTGGTCTGGGGGGGCTCCGCTATTTTGTCCTTCCTGCTCTATCACTTGTTAATATGAAATGTTTCTGCCCCCCCTGTGTTTGTTGCAGAGCACCCCGAGGCCTTATCCTGTCTGCTCCTACAGCTGAGACGTGAGAAGTGAGTAATTGCTGTCCTGATGAGGGCGCTGTGTACCGGGGGCCAGTGCTGTAGCAGGGGCCCTTCCCTCGCTGTAATGGGAGAGGGGCAAGAGGAAGTGGAAACCATTTCAATAGCAGAATTGTATGATGGGGAACTGCAGTGATGGCCCCGTGTCTCTGGGGCAGGAGGGGGTATTCTGGGTATGCAGGCGTGTCTCTGGGCAGGAGGGGGGGTATTTCTGGTATGCAGGCGTGTCCTCTGGGGCGGAGGGGGTATTCTGGTATATGCAGGCGTGTCTCTTGGCAGGAGGGTGTTTCTGGGTATGTGCAGGAGGGGCTTGTCTCTGGGCAGGAGAGTATTGTGAAGTATGCAGGCGTGTCTCTGGGGCAGGAGGGGGGATTCTTGGGTAAGTCAGGCGTGTTCTTGGGGCAGATGGGGGTAATTCTTGGTATGCAGGCGTGTCCTCTGGGGGCAGGGAGGGGGTATTCCTGGGTATGCATGCGCGTCTCTGGGGCCGAGGGGGGTATTCTGGTTATCTGCCCGTTCTCTGGGGCAGGAGGGGGTGCTTGGTAATGCGGCATGTCTCTGGGGCAGAGGGGTATTTCTGGGTAGCAGGCGCGTCTCTGGGGCATGAGGGGGGGATTCTGGTTTATGCTGCCAAGTGTCGCTGGGGCCGAGGGGGGTATTCTGGGTATGAGGCGTGTCTCTTGGGCAGGAGGGGGTATTCTGGTATGAAGGCCGTTCTCTTCTCTGGGCGAGGGGGGTTATTCCCTGGTTATGCTGCCGTGTCTCGGGGCCGAGGGGGGTATTCTGGTATGAAGCGTGGTCTCTGGGGCAGGAGGGTATTCTGGTAGATGGCGTGTCTCTGGGGCTTGAGGGGGTATTCTGGGTTATAAGGGTGTGTCCTTGGGCAGGAGGGGGTATCGGGTATGAAGGCTGCTCGGGGGCCGGAGGGGGTATTTCTGGGTAGGAAGGCTGTCTCTGGGGCAGAGGGGGTATTCTGGGTATGAATTGCGTGTTCTGGGGCAGGAGGGGGTCTTCTTGGTATGAAGGCGTGTCTCTTGCGGCAGGAGGGTGGTATTCTGGGCATGCTGCCGTGTCGCTGGGGCCGGGGGGGTAATTCTTGGCATGCTGCCGGTCTCTGGGGCCGGAGGGGTATTCCTCTGGTCATGCTGCCCGGGTTCTCTGGGGCCGAGGGGGGTATTCTGGTATGAAGGCGTGTCTCTGGGGCATGAGGTGTATTCGGGTATGAAGGCGTGTCCTGTCTGCGCAGCAAGGGGGGTATTCTGGCATGCGCCGTGTCCTCTTGGGGCAGGAGGGGGGATATTCTGGTATGCAGGCGTGTCTCTGGGGCAAGGGGTATTTGTTATTCTGCAGGGTCTTTGGGCAGAGGGGGGGTAATTCCTGGGTATCAGGCACGTCTCTGGGGCAGGAGGGTGTAATCTGGTGTATGCATGCACGTCGCTGGGCAGAGGGCGTCTATAGTGTTGCATTGCGGGGCTCTGGTATCCTCTGCGCTGCTCTTTTGTGCAGAGGCCTGCGGGCACTTACCCTGTACGAGGGTCCGGGGGGGGGGTGTCTCTTTGAGCTATGCTCTTCATGCTGAGTCCGCAACACCTAACAATTTCATCAGTAATTATCCCCCGGACCCTTATCAGCCCCGCCCGTCTGCCCGGTCCGCGCTCATCTTAATGAATTCGGTCGCTATTGTGAAGAGGAGAGATACGGCGGCCGAGAGATAAGAGCTCTCCGAGAGCAGTGCCGACACGGGGGCCCGACGCTGGGGTATAAGGGGGGAGCACAGAGCCAGAGGTGGCAGCACTGGGGGTGTGGGGGCGGGTGCACACAAAGCGTGACGACGTGTAATATCCTGCACACAAGCGTCTCTTATCACTCCTCACTAGTAGTGTGCGCGGGGGAGCGCCCCCTTCCACCGTTAGCCCTCTTCTCCGCCCCCTCTCTTCCTGGCGCCTCTTCTCCCACCCCGGGTCTCTTACGCCCCTCTGTCTCCCCCCGCTCGGTCTTACCCTCTGCTACCCACCCCGTCCTCGTTACCCCTCTGCTCCCCCCCTCGCTTCCGTCCCCTCTTCTCTCCCCCCGCCTTGTTACCCTCTTCTAATGACCCCTATTGTCTCCCCCACCTCTCTATCCCTCTCTCCCCCCCCCGTCTTGAACCCTGCTGCTTCCCCCGCTCCTACTGACACCTCTGCTCCCACCCCCCCTCGACGACCCACTCTGCTCCCCCCCCTCGCTGACGCCCTCCTGCCCTCTCCCCCATGCTGCTGCCCCCCTCTGCTCCCCTCCCCCCTCTACCCCTCTGCTGCCCCCCCCCCCTCTGCCCCTCCCTACCCCTCTGCTGCCCCCCCCGCTTACCTCCTCTGCCCCCTTCCCCTGCCCCCTCCTCTGACCCCTCTGCTCCCCCCCCCCGGCCTTCAGAAGAGATGGTGAAGATGGTCCTAGCCGCCCGTACCACCTGACGACCAGTTCACCACCAGCATCCTGCGCCACTGGTGCCTGAAGCACGACGACCACCTGGCCGAGCACATCAAAGTCCCTGCTCATCAAGAAAAACTCGCTGCCGCGCAAGCGCCAGAGTGTGAGGGGGCTCCCCCGGGTCATGTGGTCACCAGGGGACATGCAATCCTAGGACTAGGGCTCCTCCTCGGCCTCGGGGGTCTCCTGACGTTTGCCCCTCTTGCTTTGTTGCAGTCTGCGGAGTTTCGAGCAGTAGTTGGCGCAGCGACGCTGGAGCAGATCCTGGAGCATCTGGATAATCTGCGGCTCAACCTCTCCAACACCAAGCAGAACTGTGAGTGTAGCCTCTGCTGGGGCGCTGCCTCCACCTGCTGTGTCAGCTCTGCGTACTGCACTGAGCTCTCTCCATGTTCATCCGCCATACCCTATACACCTCTCCCTCTTCTTCTTCCTCGCAGTTTTTCAGCCAGACGCCGATCCTGCAGGCGCTGCAGGCACGTCCAGGCCACCTGTGACGAGGCGCACAAGATGAAGTGAGTGGAGCACTGCTCCTGCGGGCGCTATGGAGGGCGGCCTGCAGCCTGACCACTTCTTCTGTTGTGTCTTCTCTACAGGTTCAGTGACCTCTTCTCATTGGCCGAGGAATACGAAGACTCAACAAAGCCGCCCAGAGCAGACGGAAGGGCCCCATGACGAGTCCTCGAACAGAAGAACACAGGCGCAGCCCTGCCAACACCGAGAGGAGTCCGCCTCCATCAGTGCCTCGGTGAGCACCCAATGGGGCCCAGGGCGGGGAGTAAACAATGTAGAGACTTTCCATGTCCTTACTTTAACACCCCTTCCTGTTGTATCTTTTTTGGATGTAGGAGAGGAAGATGCAAAGCCAAAGCGGCAAGAGGAAGCGGAAAGGCTCGCGGCGCTTGGGGTCGGACAGTGACTGAGGCTCCGCAGGGATCGGCACGGTGGATTTGTTTTTGGTCTGAATCGGACGGTCGCCATCTTTACCTCTTCTCAGAGACCGCACACCCACCCCCAAGACCCCCGGGCCCCAGAGACGCCCCGGGCCGGATGTTTATACTGAAGCAAATCTCATATTTTCTTACTGAACTGTAAATAACGTCTCCGGCAGAACGCGGCCCCAGCGGACATTTTATAAGAAATAAATATTTTAAAACACAATAAAAGGATTCCTGATACCCCCCCCCCCCACCCGTACCTGCTCCTATCCTTGGGCAGCAGAGGTACACAGAGCTATGAGGGTAGACACAGCCCCGCCCCCTGCCTGTATACTGTGATAGGTAGTCACTCCCGCCCTCCTCTCTATAACTGCCCCGTGGTGCCCGCCCACCCCTGTTTCTATAGGTTCCTCCCCGCCCCTCTCCTTCAACACCCGGGTGAGAGGGGGTCACTGCCCCGCCCCTCTGCCTGTACAACCTCGAGGTGATAGGTCGGTCACTACTTGCCCCCCCTCTGGCTCTGCCACTGCTTGTTATCCCTCCCCACAGGGTGAGTGTTCCATGCTCCCCTTGAACTCTGTAGGTAGTCACTGCCCCCGCCCTCTGCCTGTACACCCGGGGTGAGAGGGGGTCACTGCCCCGCCCCTCTGCCTGTACACCCGGGTGAGCAGGGTTTTCACTGCCCCGCCCCCTCTGCCTGTAACACCCGGGGGTGAAGAAATGGGGTCACTGCCCGCCCCTCTGCCTGTACACCCGGGATGAGAGGGGGGTCACT